>JALIZH010003333.1:0-21829 GCA_030522465.1 Rhipicephalus appendiculatus | reverse complement strand
CGCGCAGTCATGGCACCTTCAATGAGGCTGACTCCATCGGCAAGACCACCACTTATCCTGTAAACACAGCCGATTTCATCGTCTCCGACTCTACTATCTTCGCCAATCTCACTGGCACGAGAAATGCCGTATGGTGGGAATCCGACCGCGACACCCGGGGCGATTGAGAGCTCCCGCTCAGCTGCCAGATGTAGAAACAGATTTGTGGCGTAGCGCTAACCTTCCACTGGTGCGACCTCAGTGTGGCGAAGCAGGGCACGTCCATCGAGTTCGCCGTTATCGCGACGCTCAGTACTCGATATTTCCAACCGTGTATACGCTACTGATGAAGGTCGACGCACATACAACGACCCTCCTCTGAACATTTCGCTACAGAATCCAACCACACACCGATCAGTTCTTTTAATCTCCTGCGCGGTACAGTTCACTGAACTGTCACACACAGCAAACGTGTTTGAGCCTGTTTGGGAGTTTTGGGCCCGGCTCTTAACTTGCATCCGAAAGGTACTACGCAAAACCCCCTACCAAAGGAGGTTTTATGGGGGTACGCAGGGCAAGATGGCGGTGCCTGTTGAAGCGACAGCCGTCCACTTCGAATCTTTCTAGCCATCTGCCTGCATTATTAAACTCATTCATTCCCAAATAATGCTGGTATTTGATTTAGATTTGAGTAATGAGGCTTCACTAAGCGTATACTGCCGATAAAACCGCTCCGTTTTCGAGATACACAGTCGATTTGCGGTGCAGAAGGCTTAACAAGGTTTGTTTACAAAGTAAACGGAGTCAAAGAAGGGGAATTTAGGAGGTAACTTTGGTGTTTTTATTTAACTCATTTCGGGGGCTTGAACGGAGTTCATTGGAAGTTTTTCTGCTTCTTTTGAGAGCTTTTAAAACGCCCCTTTATACGCGGCCCGAGAGAGGGCGAGAAAAAAAAGAAGGTATTTCAGGCACTACACTAGCGTTTTAGAGACATTTCTTGCAACTATTCATCGCTAGGACATATTAGAAAATGGACATTGATGTATTCATGCACAAACATGACATATGCATACAAGCACGCACGACACAGGAATCGAACTCGCGACCACACGCACTGAAAGCAAACATCATATCCATTACACCACAGCGACACCACTATCTTGCGTAGTTTTTCACGGGGGATATATATCTACAAAGCAGCTACTAACCCGTCGGCGACACCTCAAACTTTTGTTCTCGTAGCATCGGCATGTGTTCGCGCTTTCGCAAGGCCAGTACATAAACTCAGGGGCGTCACGAAGTAAAAGGTAAACACCTTCAGCTTCGAACTATTCGGTTCGTCGTGTCGTGCCGCTGGAAAAATTGTAAACGTGTGCCCTCTTGAGTACTTCGACATTGTTTCACTCGCCCAAAATTCGTAGATACCAGCGTGACAAAAGGTATCCTCAGATGGCCGAACATATGTGCATTCCATGGGCGTATGATGTGGAGCTATCTTCGTTGTTTCTGCCGCGAGCTGCACGCGTCCCATGGCAGCGGCGTGTTCTGAGCTGTACGAGACCGCCTGTGTTTCCATTGATGGGGTCTGTGCCTTCCGCCGCACGGAAGCCCCCAGAGACGAGGACGAAACACTGAGCAACACATCTTTATCATTTCAAAACTCTGCCGCGACTGACTGTCAGCGGCCCCTAAGCGCGAGCCGCGAGCGTGCCTGTGTCCATCGTTCTCATCATCCACCGGCGCGCTCACCGCTACGACTCCCATAGCGTATAAAAGTTACTCACGCAGATGCCCACAAGCGTGCGCAGGGTGCCTCTTCAGGTGGAAGGGGGCGAGGGGACGAAGTCTCGTCGCTGCGCCCACCCTCCCTATTAAGTCAATGCACGGGGGGCAGACACCCCCCCCCGTGTGCACGCCTATGCAGATGCCCGAGTTACAAGGACATTGTAACGCGCCTACACTACGTGCATTTATTGCGCGCGTGCTCTCGCGAGCCAAACGCAGGTGCAGCAGCGCCTTCAGAGTAGCTGAACGATAATCTACATCCACAATTAGCACTTATTCGCAACTCGCACTTTCGCGGGGCACACAGTGATTCTCTAACTCAAATTCAGTATTTAGTCGCTTTCACACTCGGAGACTACCTATAATCTTACTAATTAACCTTCATTGTTTAACATCACACAAATGCATTAAAGCGAATGCGTAAGCATGCCCCAATGTTAAGTACAACCACCCCAAATTAGCGGTGACAGGTCTCCCGTTAAATAAAAAGTTAATGCACATGCACTTTGCCCTTGTGAGAGTCCAAGTGTATGCGGCACTCCTCTGGCATAGATGATGTAGCAAGAATAAAAAAATGTATTGCCGTCTTCTTCAACGAAACAGCTGTGATAAGAATGATAAGAAAAACAGTGTTCGCAATATTTTATTGGAACCAAAACAGTAGCAGTTCTCATGCCAGTGTAAGCATATGTACATTTCCATCTTCTTGCACAGAACCTACACCCAATACAAAACACTAAGAACGTATGCAGTACAGCCCAAGCACTATATATAATTCACAACAGTAAAGCAACATGAAAGTAGTGTGGCAAATCTCATCATAATGCACACTGACATGTGCACTTCACAGTGCTAGTATGTAAACACAATCCAGAGAAATGGGATCTACAATGAACTTGGTGTCAGCCTGCACATGAAGGCAACTAAGCTAGTACATTAAGGCTAGCATTACTTTTAAGAAATATTCAACCATGCAGGGAGGCATGTTGTAGATTTTAATTGAATTAGTTTGCCATATGGCATCAAAACATGTCAAACATCATCATACAGTTCTGTTTTCTGCAGAAAAGTCCGAAATAGACCTGTGGTGTTGATTGTAGATCCACTTACCACAATTTGTAAAGGCGTTCAGCCATGCCAGCAAAATGACAACATTGCATTCATATATGGCTGCACATACTTACTCACAAATATCTGAAACTGAATGCAGTTTTTAGTAATATATTTGGGACTTTGTCGCCATTATCACACAACTGCAATATACCAATACTTGTATTATACATAATTACTACAGCTATGTTTACAGTATTCCCATGCCAGCCACTGTCATCTGCAACCTAAAAAAGTTCTTCATCTTTAATTCCTCACTTCATGGCTTGCGCATAATTACCACATTGAAAGTTAATACCACTACCATGGCTGCAAAGTCAACTTGAAATTCGGCAATCACATGCCTAAAATTAAAAATTTCCTACAAGTAGTGGCTGGTGGCTTGGCATATTGGATCCTAGGGCTTGCTATGCCATGTGGTTGAATAGAATTTGACCACGAATCTATAGAGCCTGTAAAGCAGTCAGGAATTGAGTTCATAGTTAAAGAGTGAAAACAAAACAGCAACACACACAGAAATAGAAATGAAGGGAACAGGACAACGCAGTACTAGCGACTGAAATTTAACACGTGTATGGCGTTTTTAGTCACGTTCATATTCATTCTGTGAGTGCACGGTTCTTTATTTTTGTAATTTTTTTCGCACTAAGTGTGTGTATCTTTCTGTGGTTTGCATTACACTTCAGGTCCTCGTTAGTGTAGAGTGAGGCACAGGGGAGTGTTCCCACAATACAGTGTCTTGTACACAAACAAGTGGGTGAGCAACTCTTGCAGCTTCGCCAGAAATGTCTTCCTGAAAATAATAGAAAAGAAGTCCATTAAGCTTTCCATATCCAGAAATATGAATGTCTTGGCAAAGGCTCACACTTGACCATAGCTCGGCACACTCACTCATGAGTGCACTCAACTCACACTCACTCACACTCATTTGAACGTGGTGAGTTGAGTATGAGTGAGTACTCATGAGTGTGAGTGGACGTGAGTGTGAACGTGAGTGAGTACTCATGAGTGTGAGTGGAGGTGAGTGTGAACGTGAGTGCGTACTCATGAGTGTGAGTGGACGTGCGTGTGAACGTGAGTGCGAAGGATGAAAAAATTGTGGTGAGTGAGTTTGAGTGAGTACTCCCCTTAAAGTGCCGACCTATGCACTTGACTATACTATTGCAGACCTTTAAACAGAACACGAAACAAATGCAATAGTGAGATGCTGCTAAGTAGTTTCTTGTGAACTTTTCACTTAAAGTACAGAGGGCAAAAAGTACACAACTGTAATGAAATGTGAAACAGCACCAGAAGTGTACTTTTGTCTTGTGTACCATCATTCGAGTAGTTTTAGCTGTCAGTGAAGTTAGCATTGTAGTGTAAAGGGGTGCAAATTTTAGTACGATTAACCTTGGAGTTAAACGCATTTCAATGGAGGCGTAACTGCTTGAGGCCCACGTACTTAGCTTTAGGTGCGTGTTTAAGAGCCCCAGGCGGTCTATCTTTCCCAAGGCCTCCACTACGGTGCCTCTCATAATCGTGTGGTGGCTTTGGGATGTTACGCACCAACAGTTATTATCACTTACAACCCATGGAACACTAGCTTCTTCATCAACCATAGCTGTTCTGTTGTTCTGTTTAGGACTGAAGATTGGGCGACTTGGTATTGATTCATGGCAAAATGAAACAGTCCACTTGTAATGACGACAATAGAAGACGTGGACAAAGTACCAGCCTGTTTACCTTGTCAGAAATTGTCTCAACAGTCAGAATACTGTGTGCTGATCACAAACACTACAGCAACAAAAAGTAAAACAAAATAACCAGAGGGAAGGAACAAGGTGATTCAACAACGAGGTTCAACAGATTCAACTGACTTATATCAATGTGATTAAATTAGCCTTGCACAAGTGACACATCTCCTAAATTCCATAAATATGCACATGTAACCTTGGCAAGCTCTAGTGCTCATATGTGACTAATGAAGTGACCATACCATAAAATGCATATGCTTCATCAAACACACTGTAACTAAGCACATGTCTTACACATCATATGGCCATCATAAGGTGTCATTAACATGACTTATTCTTTCTAGCTAAATGTATACAAGCTCATGATGTCAGTGCGCCTTGATATGCAATTTAACTTTTTGTGTTGGAGAAGGACAAAGTGCACAATGCAAAATTGTCGTCAAAAAGTATTCTTACTTGCTCATAATCTGCGCATGAGAACAGAATAAATAGAAAACAAATCTGGCCTTAATGCATGTGTTACCACATGACAGCGTGATAACAGCTGTCTTTTTTTTTTGTGTGTTGCTTAAGTGTATACTCCCTGGCACTGCTTCATTCATGCTTTATCGCAAGCAAAGAAATTATGTCGTACAAACATTCAGTTTTAAGGCGCACTCGCTTGAATTGGCTGGCCACGCCAAGCGGTCAGCCAATTCGAAACACGTATCACACATCGTTGTTATATGAGCTTAATGGCCTTTCTTTTTTCGCTTTTCATTGCACTTTTGACGCGACGCAATGTGCAGAACAGCACCTACTGCTGCCCAAGCGACAAGGTCGCGCAAACAGAGGAAACATAAGTATTACGTACCATTTGTGTTCCTGAATGTGCCGCGAACGCGGCGCGCCCATCAGCTGCTGCTCGCTTGAGTCACCTGGCCATTGCCACACCATTGCACACGCAGTGCATGTTTGCACTGTCGTCAAACCACACATCTCACGTCCCGCGACGAGAACACAGTAAGGCTGCCGGCATGAAATGTGCACACATGATCGACGCATAGCAGGGTAGTTGAAAGGCGTCCTTCACAAAACCGACGTTATCCCATGACGGCTTCGCTTCGCTATCACTCACGCACGCCGCTGGGGCCAGCCTGCGGTAACATCCGCTGTCATTTCGGAACTTCTCGCGTTTCTCGCGACTCCCTTCTCGCGTTTCTTTCTTTTTGCTTTCTTTTTTCCCCTCCGCGCGCGCATGCGTGCGATGGTTGTCCCGCTCTTATCGCCGCCGTTCGAAGGTCAAAGGCGCTTCGTTCCTTTCAGAGCAGCCGCTTGAGGAGAGTCGCGTTTTTTCTTTCGTTTCCCCGGATCTTATTCCGTGCGTTGAGGCACACCGCCTGTGCCCAATTCGTCATCCAAAAGGGTATACTGACTGTGCATGCGGTGCCGATAGGCCACATCGAGGGTGTACACGCTCCTACTTTTAGTTTAACTTCGATTTGATTGTAAAACAACATAAGCGAAGTAATTCTGTGGTCGAAATGCATCGTGAACCCGAGCCCAGCGGTAGTGTGCATTCCGTACAACAATGTGCATCAGTCGACGAGGCGAAGAAATCGTTGATTAGCACGTTCATGAATTTATTAAGCACTTTGAGAAACACTTCTTTCGTCCACGCAGTTGCATACATGCACGCCAGCACTGAAAGCACTATAGCTTCGGATAAAATCAAGGGAAGATATGCCCGAGAAAGTGAAATAGGAGTTTTCTGTCCTTGAACTCCATTTGACAAAATGGCGTCAGATCGTGAATTTACCTCCTTTCTTCCACCTTTTATCCCCATAATTTCTCAAGGAAGTAAAATTGAGGACGCAGAACTTTATTACACCGATCTCAATACTCCCTAAGGGAGTACGGTCCCAAATGAAGGTAGTATTAAGCCCTTAAAACGCCCAATTCGGCTAGTTTGCGTTTACAGTGCAGTTTTGCGAACGTCGCCAGGGGCAGGTCTCTCAGCCCGCAACAGGGAAACTAGAGGCAGTCACCATCGATGGGGGGGAGGGGGGGGGGTCTAATTATCAAAATTGCGAAGTGAATTTTGATGATTCGCTTCGGTTTACATAAACCGAAAGGAACCACCCGGAATTCATGAAGTCCCACGGATGTAAGAAAGGCGGTCTTCTCACGGCTGCTTCTCATCTGCCTCAAGAGTTGGTAAAAAACCACTTACAAAACACCACATCAACACAGACTCTGACGCCAGACCTATCTGGCAAAATCCTTATCACGTTGCCCGAAGGAGTGTGAGAAAATACAAAAACTAGTAAACACTATGCTGAAATGTAGCTTAAATTTGGCCACCTAATAGTTCTTGAGCATCGCTTGCAGTACATGTTAAACAGAAAGATGCTAATTTGCGCTGCTGCGTCGACTAGCGGAACCTCATCCCTATCACAAGGAAGGACGTTTATTCGCTTCCGCGTATTGCTGATTCTCTGTATTGCCTACAAAACGCACGCTAGCTTTTGTCAAAGGAATTGTGAAGCGGCTACTGATAGATTCAAGTGGTTGAACCAGACCATGAGAAGAACGGCTTTTTCCCGCCCGACCGTCTTTATGAATTTCAGGTGCTTCTCTCGAGTTTGTGTTCGGCGCCAGCAACATTTAAGCGTTTAATGTTCGCTGTACTATCAAGACTTAAGTGGCAAACCTGCCTGGTGTATTTTCTTGACGCGAATGTCTTTTCTGCAGCGCTCGAAGAACACTTAAGAAGGCTGCAAACAGTTGTTGAAGCAATACACTCGGCGGGTCTTACACTCAAAGCCAAAAAAAAAGAAAATCCAGGCCTGCGCGCGAACACGCAGCACAGTCACAGCGAAAGCTGGAAGCGCGGCCTTTCTAGAGCGTTTTGTGAACTGTTTTGGTGCAAGTAAAACAAGTACACTTGCGGGGCACCTACTACGTCAAAAATCATCATATTTTTTTCTGAAGTCGGAAAGCGTCCACAATGCCATTGTTCATCATTCTTCGGAGAAGTGTGGTAACCGCTACACACATGTAAGGCATTATGTGCACTTTATTGACGCTTAGTTGTGGCTGTTGACGATCAACAATTATGGCTGAGCCTGTTGCAATGGGTTGGAAGCATTCAGCGACCCAGTCGTTACGTTATTCGCATCGCGTGACGCCTGGCAGTTATGATACTCTTCTACCACGCTATATTACATATGTTAATGCGATTTCTTTTACCGACATAATGACTCTATAGGGTGTTTTTACAAAGATTTTTTCAAGCCCCGGCGTGGCTCTGCGGAATAATACTCGGCTGCTTCGTAGAGGCCACGGGTTCACAATTCACATCCCATTCATCCTGAATATTTTTTCACATACAGCTTTTTTTTCTTTATTTTGCGCGTTAGCAGTTGCAGACACCGATGGTTGCGGCGGCAACGGTGGTGGCGCTAGTAGCGGAAAACAACGGCACGAAAAACGGCTGTTGTGATCCTATAACAACTTTAGCTGGGAAATGTCATTTCGGCGTTCACGAAATTCCTCGATCAGGTCGTCAGTAGCCAATGGATTCGACACAATTGGGATAACATTGCTCCATGGCGAATAGCGCGACCTCATCACAAGAAAAACGAGGCCCCGTTTTTTCGGACTTTGTGCCTCTTACCGGTGGTATTGTGCGAATTTTTCGTGCATCACATGGTCATTAACGCAGATCTGCAAGCAAACTATCCCCATCGCATGGGGCGAAGACGAGCAGCGAGCATTTAATGAGCTCTGCCAACGCATGCAAACACTTTCCGTGATTGCCCACTTCGATGAAGACGGGCCTCCAATATTGCATACAGAGGTCTTGGAGCAGTACTCGTACAGTGGAAGCAAAACAGCAAAAAGGTGACCGAGGAGCTGATCGTGCCAGTAGGACGCTGTCTCGAACAGAGCCAAACTATACAAAGACAGAGAAAGAATATCTCCCAATGGTATGAACAGTCCAGAAATTTCACCTACATTGGCGCGGTCATTTGTGCACCGTTGGCAGCGAACACAATTCGCAGTCTTGGTTAAGCAAGCAGGTTGAAAGGGAACCAATTGAAAAATTTATTCATGACTTGAAAAAGCAAGCAGCACAGTGTAACTTTGGCATGTTGCAAGAATCGACGATAAGGGACCAAATCGTATTTGGCACGCCCAGTCCTAGACTGCGCGAAAAAATGCTGCGGAACAACCAGTTGACAGTACAAAAAGCAGAGGAAATGTGCAGAGCAGCGGAGACGGTAGCACAGCGAAACAAAGTTTGGCGTAAAGGTGAAGACAGGGTAGATGTGGTCTCAAGGCGCCCGTCCCCCTCAAGTGAAGAAAAACACGCGAAAAAACGACGCTGTCGTCGATGCAACCGCTGGCACACACCCAAACAATGCCCAGCCTCTGGAAAGAAACGTCGGTTGTGTCAGAAGCGGAACCATTTTGCAAGTTGCGGTGCGTCAGCTGTAGTAAGCGAAGTTAGCAAACGGCAAGACGAGGACTTCGACATCCTCGAGATCACAACAGCAAGACGGGAGAGGGACTGGATGGTTAAGGCCCACGCTAGCAACTGCGAGATAAGGTTTAAAGTTGACACCGGTTCACAAGCAAGCTTGTTGCCCATGTCAATTTACCGGAAACTGCGAGGAGCAGAAGACTTGAAACAGACGAACTCGGTCCTGCGGGCATATAACAGTGGTACCATATCGTGTTTTGGAACTTGTACGCAGGAAGTAAGGCTTGGGAATGTTACTCCTACGGTCACGTTTTTTTTGTTGTGAAGAATGGTCGGCAGGCCATTATCAGACTTGAGGCAAGTGAGGCTCTGGGGCTAGTGAAGCGTAGCGTGTGCGTCGTAGACAAGGTTGCAAACAACGAACTTCTGAAAAGATACAGACACGTCTTCGAAGGTCTCAGTTGGTTGCAGCAGGCGTACAGCATGGTCCTGAAACCTGGGGCAGTGCTAGTCGTGCAACCAGCTCGTCGAGTCCCGGCGGTGCTGGAAGAGCCTCTAAAGAAGGAACTTGAATGAATGTTACGTGCCGGCATAATTGTTAAAATGAATGAACCAACCGACTGGGTCAGCCCTTTAATCCTGGCAAAGCAGAAAGGCGGTTCGCTAAGGGTGTGCATGGACCCCCGAGCTGTTAAGGTACATAAAGCGGCAGCACTTCCCGTTTCCTAGGGGCGAGGATTTGGAAGCACGTCTAACCAATGCTGCGTACTTCAGCTGCCTATACGCGAACTCGAGCTATCATCAGATACCGCTTGACGAACGAACGTCCAAGATTTGCACTTTTTCTTTACCGTTCGGGAGGCACCGCCTCCTCCGTTTGCCTTTCTGCGTTTCTTCCGCACCGGAGGTCTTTTAGCAAAGCATGAGTCAAGTATTTCACGGCCTACCGGGTGTGCTAGTTTACAGTGACTACATCTTAGTGTGGGCGGGGGTTCTAGCAAGCAAGAATTTGATGATCGGTTAATAGCTGTGCTGAAAGCTGCCGAAAAAGCAGGCTTGACTTTCAACGCGCAAACATGCAGGTTTGGGGCCAAAGAAGTGAAGTTCCTTGGTGATATCATCAGCCGAAAGGGCATATTGCCTGACCCAAAGCTAATCGAAAGCTTGGCGAAAATGCTGACACCAACGACGTGCAGCGCATACTGGGAGGGGGGGGTGGGGGGGAGCTTAACTATTTCGTAAAATTCGTGCCGCGACTGTCCGCGCGAACGACGCTTTTACGCGAGATTATCAAGTCTCGTTCCGAGTTCAATGGACAACGAACCACGCGCAAGAGTGGAAAATCTTAACGCACGTTTTCACCACCGCCCCCTGCTCGCTATCTTTGATCCGCAGAGGGACACCAAGATAAGCGGCGACGCGTCGAGGGACGGTGTCGGTGCAACTTTATTGCACAGCTATGACTGCGAATGGCCGCCTGTAGCATATGCATTTCGGGCTTTAACCAAATCGAAAAAAAAACTATGCCCGAATTGAAAAAAGAAGCCCTGGGGATATGTTTTGGTGGTTTCATGAGGTCGTGTACGGAAGAAGGGTGCGAATCGAAACGCACCACAAGCCGCTGGTTGCCATTGCTCGGAAAGAAATCGCCTACATGCCGCCGCAGGTTCAAATATTCTTTTTGCGATTACTGATGTATGTCTTTGTGTTGCAGTACATTGCCGGAAAGCAGCTTGTTCTCGCCGACATGTTGTAACGGTCGACAGCGGATTCAGGCGGAGACAACGTTGGCCCCGAAAACGACGTCGAGGTTCATGCGGTGTAGTCCTTGGGCTACATGGTAACGCCAAAAGAAAACACAGCGGCTGCTACAGCAGCAAACATACCGAGACGGCTACCTACAGTCGATCATGACAAGTTTGGCAAGCGGGCAACCGGTAACAGGTAAACTCAAGCCATTCTCGAAAGAACTGTATGTCGTCATTGGAGTGATCTTGAAGAGTCTCAAAGTTGTAATACCGAGGAGTATGCGACGGAGCATGCTTAAACGAGTTCATGCTGGCCACCTTGGGCTGCAGAAGTGTATAGAGAGGGCTCGAACACTTACATTTTGGCCCGGTTTGAACGGCGAAATCACGGCGCTAGTAGAAAGCTGCGCAATGTGCAGAAAATACGCATACCGACATCCACAGGAACCGCTACTAATGTGAGAAGTACCGAAATGTGCCTGATATAGGGTCGTAGTTGATATCTTTTCTTATCCTGGAACGTTGTATGTGGTTGCCTAAAACGCCTTTTCAAATCTTCCCGAGATCGAAAAGCTGGAATACACGAGCTCGGCAACCACAATGGCAGCTTAGTGCCATGTTCACCAGGTACGGTGTACCAGTAGAAGTCTCTACGGATAGTGGACCCCAGTTTTCGAACCATGAATTTGCCAGCTTTGCCAAAAAAATATGAGTTTAAGCATGTAGCATCGAGCCCGCGTTATCCGCAGTCGAAAGGCTTGGCGGAAAAGGGTGTGCATATTATAAAGCGGATCCTAAAGAAGACCCTAGAGGCGGAGGAGGACTTCTGGCTGGGCCGTCTAGCCTATCCATCAGCACCTCTAGAAGACAGGCATTCTGCGGGTGAGCTTCTGCAAAGAAAGCGACTTCGTTCTAGCATTCCTGACTATCGCAGGGTGTCCCGGACGAACGTGACGAAGCACAGCCAATACAAAGCTGTACTACGCAGGGACACAACGGTCCGGCTCCAGGATGCTGCGGGTTGGTCACAAAAAGCAAATGTGGTTGCTGAAGCTGATCCGTGATACTACCTGGTAAAGACTCGACATCATCGAATGCTGAGGTGAAACCACCGACATCTACTCGGGACGAAGGAACGCTGTAGCAGTGACAGTGATGACGACGAGTGTCAAACCAGCGGCAACTTCCGTTGACCGTGTCCTACCGCACCATCAGAGCCAACAGCTCAAGCAGCGGAAGCGACATTTGGAGAAACACCCGAGGGATCAACGCTACCAGCCAGTGGCTGCGATTCTTCGACAGGCATCCCACCGCCGCCAGCTACGAGATGCTCGATGCGTATCAGCCGGCCCCCTCAGAGACTGCGCTATGACGAACACATTAATCAAGTGCCATAAGCTGCGCCGAATGTTTGTTATTAAGTGTTTATTTTGTTTGTTCCACGAGAGAGGATGTATCGGGCATGTGTACTGATACAATCGGCGCGGATGCGCAGCAGTGCTGCGCAGTATGTTCGGTGCGCTCACTCGTGCGTTGATAAGCTGTGGCTCAATAAACGTCGTTATTCTTGCACTGAGCATGATGCTGTCAGCGTCGTCCCTATGCCCGTTGCGCTAGTCGTACAGAACCAAGACAGGATATTGAAATTGTTATATTCAGACGAAAGGCCTAAATGGGCCCGCCTGACCACCGGTTAAAGGCTGAGGCTGAACCAACATTGCCTCCAGGACGGCAACATGGCGGAGTACTTGCGATTTAAGTCCTATGATTCCAATGCCACTGTCTCAATAAACGCGTAAATGGCTGGCTTTCCTGTAATCGAGAATAAGTGTAAGCATAAAATGGCTACCGGCAAAGCAGACACCGACGCCGAGGGACGCCGACGGTCAATTTTCGCGCTTCATTAGGCATCTAAGGCTTCACTTTAACAGTTAGAGTATCAATGCCTGTCGCTTTATTAGACAGGAAGAGGTCGGAATTCTTAAAAAGGAAGACCGATTATTGGTTATTTCGGTAGTTCATATTGTTTTGGGCCTTGTAAGATTATTTTCATTGGTTTTGAACATTGCTAGCTTTGTTTAGGTCTTTATTGACTGCTGCGTCACCAAGGGACATAATACAGTGGATGGACGAGAAGCCGGGTTTCTAAGTGGCTACACAACAAGAACTTCTTGAACATTTACTGCCACGAGGAGGACCCCAATCTATCAGGAGAGCGGAACTTCTTTGCCACTCGACATGACAAAAGTGCATGCGATTGTGTCGGCGGCCCACCTAAACATCTGGCCGCAACAGCAAGTCTGCAGAGGCCACATCGTGGTCAGATACAGACACCACAGGGTGCCACGTTCCTCAATTCAAGAAAAGAAAACCCAGCTCGCCCAGAGATTTGCCATAGCGATGATGTTAATGTGACCCGACAACTGCACCTTGTCAAACAGTCTATTCTTTCAACATTTCATATTTGGGTTATACCATTCTTCAACACTCAAGATACCCAGGGAGAAAGCGGGTGTTAACGACAAGGCAGCCTAGTTCGACGTTAATGACTAACGTCCCTAAAATGCGATCAGAGGACGACACATCGAAACGCAAAAGATGCGAATGACCAGAAATAACGTTTTGGAAGCCACATCTTCCTTTTGAAGTGCTGGTAAACCATGAAGCGCTGTTTCTGTGCTAGTGTGAAACACGTGAGAGCAACGAACCATGTGATCCACTCATTCGTGTGGCATCAAATGAAGCAGAGTAAGCCAATAAATACCACGGTCAAACGTTTATGTCCATGCTATGGTCGTCTGACTGACTTCCCCAAGTACCAAGAAAAGCTGTTGTGACGGGACAAAAGTTAGCAGGTTCCTTCACCCCGATTTGTATATGACTAACTCATGCAAGTATTGCAGTAATAGGGCCATACTAGCGCAAATTCTCTGGGAGTGTCCAGCACTAATTGGCAACACTAGGGACGCAGCCTCCAATGAGGACCTTTGGGTGCGTTGGCAGGCCGCGCTGCTCAGCTCAGGAATAGACCACCAACTCTGGGCGATCTAGCAGGCCAAGGAAGCTGCCGAGAGACACGGTCTCACGGCCGGCTCCCTAGGCGGGAACCCAGCCAGGAAACCTGCAGGAACTGAATAAAGTTATTCACTCACTCACTCACTCACTCACTCACTCACTCACTCACTCACTCACTCACTCACTCACTCACTCACTCACTCACTCACTCACTCACTCACTCACTCACTCCCACTCACTCACTCACTCACTCACTCACACACTCACTCACTCACTCACTCACTCACTCACTCACTCACTCACTCACTCACTCACTCACTCACTCACTCACTCACTCACTCACTCACTCTGTGTATACACTGATGCGAAGTCACACTGCCACAGTTTGCTTGAAACACTGATTGAGTCCTCATCCAAACCCCGTGAAATCAACGAGAGTAAGCACACGTTTTACAGTGAAAGGACATCGGTACTCCTGTGGTATCCTATGGTGTCCTGTGGGAAATCCTGTAGTGTCTGAACCTGACCACCATGTGGCCTCTACCGATTTCCTGCTGCTGCAAGACGTTTAGGTGGGCCGCCGACACAGTCGCGCGAGCTTTTTCATGTGAAGTGGCCAAGAAGTTTTGCTCTGCTGATAGGTTGTGGTCCTCCTCGTGGTAATAAATATTCAAGAAGTTCTTTTTGTGTAACCACTTAGAAACCCGGCTTCTCGTCTATCCACTGTCTCATGTCGCATGGTGATGCAGCAGTCAAGAAAGTCCTAAAACAAGGCTAGCAATGCTCAAAACCAATGAAAATAATCTAACAAGGTCCAAAACAATATAAACTACCGAAATAACCAATAATCGGTCGCAATAACTTACCTAAAACTGCGGAAAGCGCTTCAGTTTGCCAGCGCCTACCACTGTCGCTGGTAGGCGCTGGCAAACTGAAGCGTCATTTTTTGTCAATTTTGCAAGCATTTTTCTAAATACACGTTTGTTTTCATCGGCTGAAAATATTATTAGTAGGTACTATGTCGACTAGTCAAAAAGCTAAAAAATTTTTGCGACGGAAACATTGCCGCTGTTTCTTCGAAAATTGCCTGAATATGCGCGTTTTCTTGCTTCTTTGCTAGGCCTATTTAAGCCAGATAATTAATATATGGCTTTACGTGTGACGTCACGTGAAAGAAGAATGACAATAGAATGCTTCAAAACAGAATGCGCCATTGTACTCAGTATCAAGGTTAAATACGCATAATTTATTCCCACTTAACTTTTCCTCCTTGCCGGAATTTTGAAACAGCGGTCACGTGACCACCAAATTTTTTTGAACGAAAATATTTCATTAAAATAACTCATACAGTTGCCTTCGAGCTCAAGTTTTTTTTCAATAGAATCACCGGTGGTCGAATTTTTGGGCTGGGATGTTTCGCTTGGAAAGACCCTGTTCTCTTCCCTTGCCTCCATGACCGCACGCCTTAACTTCCTTTATTATGTATCCCTACAAACTTGCTGAATTTAGGCTTATGCAGTACCGTTAGAATTGGTCTACCACGTCTTTCCAAGGAGAAATAGTTTAAAAGTGTAGAGAAGCTCCACACTAGTGCGAAGAATGAAGTAGCAACGGAGCTCCTGGCATTCCCCTCCGCCACATCCTTACGTCCCTATTTCTTTCTCTATATTTCCTTGTCTTTCTTGGGCTTTCTTTCTTCCCCTTTCTTCCATTTCCTTCTCTCTGTATTTTTACCTGCTTCTTTCTATGTACTTCTCTCCATGTATATATTTTTCTCCGTATTTATTTGATTCCCTCTCGCTGTGTCCATCTTTTTCTTCCTGCCTATCGTTCTCTCTGTTTCTGTCTTTCTTTTTGTTGCTATGATAAGCTTTTACTCTCTCCTCCTTTCCCTCCTTCTCAGCTTCACAAGTGTCCTCTTCTCTCTAAATTTTCTTTCCCATCCCCCTTCTTACGCTGTACTATACAAGGCTAAGTTGTGCTCTGCTAGCCGGATGGTGACTACACGGATTCGTATCTCGCCTCACAAAGAGAATTTCCCCCTAGAATTTCTTTCTTTCTTTTACCTTTTTCCTCTGTTTCTTTCGCTCTCTCGTTCTTTCTCTCCATCTTTCTTTCTCTCCCTCTGTACTAGTAGTCTTGCCCATCAGAGCTATTGTGTCCCGTACCGGGGAAATCGGCGTTTGCGTTTTGGGAGCAAAGCAGATAAAGACGACAACAACGATGAAGAAGGCGACGAAGAGAGCGCGTGACGGTTCATGGTCTTTTTTTGCTGGTGATAGCCCACATTATACGGTGAGCTACGACAGCTTCTGTGTTCAATGTATCATTCCTACAGCCAAGAAGCATAGGTCAAAGCGTTGATAGGCCTCACAGACTGAGTTGCAGAGAATTATACAATGAAGGGTATGTTGTATGAGCCACCAGCGTTCGACTGAACATTGACGCAGTTTCATGATAGGTTGAATGATCTTTGTATTTTGTGTGTATAATAACGCGATAGCGTTAAAGAGCTCGTTTCGCAGAAATTCCGGCGTCGGTGTCGGCGTTGGCGTCGTTGGTTGTGAACGAAAACTCACTATCTTGTCCGTGACCAAAAAATCGAGAAATATGCAAATAAAATAAATAATAAAAACGTTAGGTTTCAATGAGGATCGAATCCAGGCTGTCTGCGTGGCAAGCAGGTGTTCCACCACTCAGCCACGCCCCTGCTAAGAAATACAGCGAAAATAACTTCCTCTGCTTGCCAATGCAGTGCAGATGACTTTCATGCTTCACGAACCCACGAGTCATGTATGCAGGCGTCGCAATACAACATGTTTTATCACATTAATATTGCGTGGTACAGGCGTACATTGCCATCGGCCGTCAGAACATGTGAATATCATAACAACTTCGTGGTTTGAAGCCGGCGACCCATTACAGAAAGTACACACGTTACTGCGCGTATTCGCTTAAGACCACGTAGTGGGTCAAGAGAAAGTTCGATGAGTACCTTCATACAATGAAAAGTATGCACGAAGTGGTTGAAGTACGCACTATGGACAGGACACCGGTATCGCGTTCAACTCTTAAAGGCGATGCTTAAGGGTTCCCCAATTTTAACACGAAAGTGTTTTATGCCGGGGTCCACCACGGCTCCTCTGACGTATTTCCGTCACGGATATGACGTTGTAAAATATAAACTATCATAATGAGATCAAAGAAAAATTAGAAGAAAAAGTTCCGTTGCCGGGCGTTGAACCTACGACCTCTCGTTCCGCAGCGCGCGGCGCAAAACCACTGGGCTACGGGAGCGTACGTACCTCAGCTTGCTAACGGCAAGCTATTTATACACACCATATATTTTTGGTGGTCCTCAGAGCTTCTCGACTTCAGCGCGTTTTCGTCATCACTAGCGAGATGGCGCGAAGGTGTCACGGAGCGCGCGCTCTAAAGGTCGTCGCGCCTCTCGCTGGGATGAGCGTGCGCCTCCACGGGGCGTGGTCGCTGGTGCGCGCGCGCTTATCTCCCTGATCGGAGCATTCGGGCGCTTCGCATACCTTGTGTTTCCACCGCAAGTTTGCTTTGAAGTTACAGTGGTTAAAGAGTGCACGAAGGTCGCTTCGTTCGCCGCAGCGGCCGCTTTTACGGATGGAGCGCGCCGCTTACACACGAAGTAATAATTGTGGCAGTTGTTCGCGCTCGTCCTGTGTATGCTTGTGCGTTCGTTTCGTGCGTCTTTGTGTTAGAGCAGCGCGCTTTAAATGTCGAGCTGTGACAGTTCGTCCGTGCTCGTCTTGTGTATGCTCATTTCGTGCGTCCTTTATGCTTCAGGTGCGCGCTGCATGTTTCGAGCTGCTTGCCGTTCTTCACGTCACATTACAATTTGTTGCTGCAGCATTCATTCCTTCTGACTTAGAATAGAAAATTGAGCGAGTTGGTATTGATTCATATTTAGGACTGTGCAGCGCTCACAAAAAAGACGAGGGACAGAAGAAGGACGAGGGACGGAATAAAAATTCAGTTGTGAGTCAGCGCATGTCTCGTGCACTTCTTCTGTCCCTCGTCTTTTTTGTGAGCGCTGCACAGTCCTAAATATGATTCATTCCTTCTCACTTGTGGCGAAACAATGCACAATAAACGCTCAACTACTTGTGTGATTACTCGTTTCACTTTCGTGTTATACCGATTCCTTTGACAGAGGGATCAGCCATGTTTTTTTTGGACATGATTGACCAAATGCAAGGAATAGGAATTAACTTTTTCACGACGTAGTTCTATAATTAGCCTGTGCATGGCGCAGCAATATGCGTGATTTAGAAGTGACGTGCTAGAACTATTTGTACTGCATAAAGCTTGCGCTTGACTGCAATGTTTGATTTCCAGGATTCCAGTAAAGCTGGATCACGGCACGAGCGGTACGTGTAAAACAATTTTTCATTGCTCATATAAATAAACACTAAGTAATGGCTATCTCTTATATCAAGTTGGAGTTTTTCTTATGAAATTCATGTGCTGCATTGATAATGCAATATCCCCTTTAAAAACGAGATCACCCCAATCTGATAGGTGATCGTTCTTGCAACACAGCATCTATTAATGGAGATTGTTATGGCAGTGAGAAGAAAATTTGCTCGTTTATCAGAACGCTCTTGAAATTACATAACTTATACAGGGTACCTGTCATATCAGTTGTAGAGGATAAGGAAGCTCCGCGTGCAAGCGAGCACAGCATTTTATAGGATGAGCTTCCTCGACAGGGCAGCGACGATGGTGGGGCCTGTGACATGACGCGCATTTCGCTAGCGGGAACAGAAGCGATAATCGCAGTATCTGCTCATCTACCGTCGTGACGAAAGCATATTGTCTTCATATTAAGCATATCAGCAACGTTAGGGAGCACTGCAATCTCGGCGAGCACATGCGCTCCAACAGGAATGTCACGTGGTATTTTTCGTTTTTTTTTTTTTTTTTTGTGGACACCTGCAGCAAGAAGAAAAAACATTAATACCTCATAGATGGAAAGTTAGAAACTGTCAAATCGGATGTTTCGCAAACCGATGAATGACTTTGTCAAAACAGTTTTCAATGTTAATTATGCAATTCAGGGGTAAAGAAAAATAGTGTGACTTGCGCACTACAAAAAGTCAGCGACAAGCGTTGCTTCACTTAACTCCGGCAAGAGATAGCTGAGGGCATATATATATATATATATACAGAGTGTCCCAGCTATCACGCAGCACGATTTCACACAAGATGAAGCGCACCACTAGTGCATATTCTTCCCAGTATAGTGTAGTAGCCGCTACTAATTTCGTCGTTAATGAGAATTAATTAATTAGTCATACATATATTCGTAACTGGAAAAGTGCTCACCGAGTTATCAAAATGTCAATGAGGCAGATGTGGGCCTTTTTGAAATGGCATCTGTCTGTGCTACTTTCAACAACATAGGCTACTAATTGCGAGCTCATTTTTGCCTGTTAATAAAGAAAGCCCGCGAAATATGAAAAATAACACGTGACTGCGCTCCCACCCGCAAAAAAAAAAAAACACCGCCCTCAAATGGGTTTACTGCAAGCAACCGCTTTGCCTCTTTTTCGTTGCCAGAGACAGAGTTCCGCACATTGGCATGGGTACAGATCGGGTGCCAACAACATGCATCGCAATTTTGCAGGGATTCCTTCCGACCAGTTGTACGTCACTATCATTATCCATATCTCACAGCCAACTGTTGTCATTGGTAACGCCGACGGCGCACTCCTGATTACAGCCTGGCTGCGTAAGATCAAAGCGGCGGGTTTCTTAGGACGGGAAGCGGCAGATAGCGCGATCCGTATTTTCTTTCTTTCTACATTTTTTTTCATTGATACTGGCTAGCTCTCAGGGAGCTTGTTTGAAGGCGCTGTTTCCTGATGCGCGCATCAGTATAGTCACGTGTCACCTTTCGTATTTCGCGGGCTTTATTTATGAACGGCAAAAGTGAGCTCGCAATTAGTACGTTGTTGAAAGTAGCACAGACAGATGTCATTTCAACAGGCCCACATTTGCCACATTGTCATTTTGATGATTCGGTGAGTACTTTTGGAGTTACGAATATAATTATGAATAATAAATTATTTCTCATTAACAAAAAATAGTAGCGGCTACTGCAGTATACTGGGAACAATATGCACTAGGTCTGCTTCGCGTAACGCCGTTCCTCTTTTTTGAATCGCGCTGCGTGATAGCTGGGACACCCTGTATGTATATATATAGCGAGAGATAAAGAGAAAGAGAGACGGTTGTTGTACATTCTCTAAAATTAAAGTCGTGTTTATTTTCACGATGACACTGTTAAACACAACATCTGTTAGGTACTATGACAAACTGAAACGCACAATTGTCTGTTTGCTGTTATGCTTCACATCGCTCGCAGCACCTCTCCTGTGAAATGTGCAGGCTGACCATTGCGAGGCAAATAAGAGTCCTTTCTGTACAGCAGCAGCCCAGTTGCAAGAATGAATGTCCATGCAAATCTGAAAAGGAAGTACAATCTTTGGGACTCATTCGCGAAATTACGCATTATTTCAGGAGCATTCTAGTCCTACGGAAGTGTTACGTTTTGCTCTTAATTCAACTGACAGGGTGTTTCTGCATAACTAGTTCCCTGACAAAAAAGCTCTAAATTTTCCTCTCCAGCAGTTCACTTCAAAGTTTAATTCTAGCAGGATCTATTACGCGCCGCAGTCTGCAAGCATTTTTATATAATTACTGGAAATAAATATTATAAAGCCTTCGAATACGAAAGCTTATATTCTTGTTACCATGACAAGATCGTTCCAGTTTCGTCACGTCAAGAGGTTGTTTATAAAACATAAAGTGTTTACTGCAGCAATTTATTATAAAACTAATCCATGAACTAAATTTAAACGTATGTTTTAATGCTCAGCTGCGCGTTCGTATTGATCGGAACTCTGTCTATAGAAACGTTTAAGTAGTATCCACTCCAAACGTCATGGTTTTCCAAGTCCCATGACCCTCAAAATGGTCGACATCTGTTGAAAACACACCCGCCGTGGCGGTCTAGTGTTTATGGTGCTCAACCGCTGACCTGCAGGTCGCGGGATCAAATCCCGGCCGCACCAGCCACATTTTCGATGGAGGCGAAGATGCTTGAGGTCAGTGTACTTAGATTTAGGTGCACGTTAAAGAACCCCAGGTGGTCGAAATATACGGAGCCCTCCACTACGGCGTCTCTCCTAATCATCTCTTAGTTTTGGGACGTTAAACCCCAAAAATTATTATTATCTGATGTGACGGTGACACAAGCAAAAGGGCATCGCGTGAGCGCTTTTTCTTCCGTGCTATGCTTCTCATTGTTGGATAAATTTCGCTCGCCAAATGTGCCCACTTGCTTCTGCAGATACAAATATAGAAGAGTAGCGTTATGTCCTGCACACATAACCCTATCAGCTTTGCCATAGACAAAGTGACCAAGTTCATTTCCTGGTAGTGCGCACTGCAACACAAGGCTACGTACTTTTGTCTACCCTCCGGCTAGTTTTACGAGCCTTTCCACTAGATGTTCCACTAAATATGTGCTGTTACGTTTTTGTATTAGAGGATGCTACTGATAAGATTCATTTAGATTTTTTATTAGGTAACAGCGCTTCCCCATACAACTACCGCTCGATATCATTATCCAGTATCAAGTGCAAAATCATGGAGCACATTCTTTACTCCAAAATTTTTCATTTTCTTGACTCAAACTTGTTTTCTTCGCACGCACAACATTTTTTATTGTGAGGTATCAGAAGAATAAGACCTCAGCCCGCACCATAAGAATATAGCAGGCAATGCCAATTAGGAAAGGAAAATGAACAGGGCAGAGCCAAATGAAATTTTGAAGGGGAAGGAGAAGGGGACCCCAACAAACCGGACAAAAAAAAAGCTTATTGCTTTTTGTTTACCATAGTATTCTTGCTGCTAACATGTTACATCAAGTTTAATCTTCAACTGATGAA
>JALIZH010003326.1:0-23632 GCA_030522465.1 Rhipicephalus appendiculatus | reverse complement strand
GACGTACACCAACTTCAGTGCATGGCAATTGACAACAATTGACGTTAACCCGACATGACGCCTGCCTCATAGGAGTAGGGTAAGGCGGGACAAAATGAGACACGGGGCAAAACGCGACATTTTGGCTTTGCCGACCTCTATAGCTAATACAGAAAGCACTTTTCTTTGTTTCTATATTTCAGCGAGAGGTGCTGGTAGTTGTCCACCTTTTTATGTGTAAAAGTTGATGATTGCTCACAGCGTTCGCGTGGGAAAAAATTACGCGGCTGGTGTCAGTGTGTTCATGACCCGTCAAAAAGGGGCGAAATTCTTCTCGGACAAATTTTCGGATCCGTGTATGAAGCTACTCTGGCGTCAGTACAACAACGTAAGTGTTTATATTGTTACTTTATACTACTAGCTACATACCACCGAAATTTTAGTTCATTTGGTGCGCGGGGCCAAAGCGGAAATTTTTTTGAATTTGGGCATGTGAGGGGGGGGCAAAACGCGACAAAAAAGGCATTGAATTGCCTTAGAGAGTGTCTTAGTAAGTGAACCATTTACTTACACTCATTATACATTATATTTTATTGTTTAGGGGGGGGTTCGGACGCAAAAGAGAATATTATATAGAGCTTCCTGGCAGGAAAACGACGTGAAAAAGCACTGATTGCTGTTCAGGACACTCACTCCATTCGCGCTGCATCGATTCTCTCAAGAGGCGCATAAAAAAATTGGCATAATCTACAAGTCAAGTCGTTCACAAAGACGTCTTGGGATCGTGTTTTAATGACATTTATCCAATACCGAAATTAAAAAAAGACAAGCGCAAGAAAATCCGAATCTAGCACAGTTTTGAATACATTGCCTCACAAAGCCCGGCTGACGAAGTTGAAAGACACGAAACGCCCACTTCTGCATCAAAACGGCAAAAATAGGCGAAGATGCGTCAGAACGTATCAAGCCTCCAATTGTTGAATAATCCAATGAAGTGCAAGCGTTCAACAAAAGACAACTTTAGCACAAAGAAAGACTGGTGTTGTTTCATCTGCAAGGAGTTTTGGAGCAAAACAGCACCGGATTCTGTTTGGATTCAATGCGTGGAGTGCAAGGACTGGGGTCATGAAGGCTGCGTGAGGGCCCACGGAGTTTATTTCAACTGCTTCTACTGCAAAAACTGAAGGGCTAAATTTTTTTTCACACTGTCTCATTTTGCCCCGCAGGTTGGGGCAAAATGAGACATCTCGTGCATTTTTTAATTCTTTTTAAAATAAACTTTTTGACAGTGGCAACATGGTCATATTTATGTAGCACTTACCTTGTAGCCTAAGGAAAGTTTCTGCATTGACGTTTAAGGGTAAAGAGTGAAATAAAAATAAATATTCACTATTTTCAAATTTTTGTCTCATTTTTTCCCCACCTTACCCTACATATGTAATGTTTATAAAATTAGATAGCTAGCACTGCAACGACAATTGACGTTTCACCAACATTACGCCTGCATAGGGCAGGTTCTTTTTCCAAAGCAGTTGCGAAACCTGGCGTGGCTCTGAGGTAGAATACGCGACTGCAGCGCAGGTTGCTGGGGCTCAATTCTTGCTGGGACCCTGATAATCAATATTTGCATTCGTCGGGTCAACGCTGGCGACATCAGTTTTTCCTAATGCTCTCGCATTTAAATTACTAATGTCTGTCCTCGCCGTTCCTGGGTAGATATAAATTGTCAAACACCTGTGGCGCATGCCCGCCTACAGCGGACCGTGACATACGGGTTATGTGCCACACGTGTCTGCAGGAAAGGTTTTGACGACGTACGCTACACGATTTTCACGTTAGTCATGTCATGACCAGCCAGACATATTCGTCAATACCTCTTACCCTCCCATACAAATTTTGGTCTACCCCATGTTAAGGAGGCGATCACGAGAGCACCCAGACGTAGGCGGCTATAGATAGATAGATAGATAGATAGATAGATAGATAGATAGATAGATAGATAGATAGATAGATAGATAGACAGACAGACAGACAGACAGACAGACAGACAGACAGATAGATAGATAGATAGATAGATAGATAGATAGATAGATAGATAGATAGATAGATAGATAGATAGATAGATAGATAGATAGATAGATAGATAGATAGATAGATAGATAGATAGAAACGCAAAAATGCTTACAGTACTTGATAACTTGATTCATCCTTATCGCAAAGCTCTTGCCACCCTATTCTTGCCCCCCTCTAGATTAGTGTGTGTGTGCCATAAAAGAATGGATGATCGTCATCACCACTGTGGAAGATTCAGGATATTCTCATACTATATAGTACGGTACGAAGAACTTTATTTAAGGATCCTGAGAAGTGCCACCCCTTGGGGCGACACCGCGGGGCGCTCCCACGTGGGGGGACAGTTAGACCTAGCCTAACCGCCGCAACGCAGGCTCTCAGGACAGCCCAAAGGTTATACTAGTGCTTGCAAGCAATTCTGCAAAAATTCGCTCGAGGTAAGACGCGTCCCAGCATGCATCCTTTAGGAGAACTAATTAGCGCATGAGGCAAGGTGGCGCGGAGAGGAAAATTGACACGGCGACTGATGATGATGACTGCTCGGGCACTTCCCACAAGAAATAATATATAATTTAGCGTTTAACGACAATAACAGCGAAGAACGGCTTGGAAATTTTCATGAAAAGGTTGACGCTTGGCCAAGTTGGTGTGGATTCATTTCGAAATGGTAACAGCACACAGAAGGTTTAGAGAGGGACGAGAAAGCAGAGGCAAAGAGCGCAGCGCTCTTTGCCTCTGTTGTCTCGCCCCTTTCTAAAACTCCTATGCGCTGTTAACATTTCGAAATTTTCACATCTCGTCCGGGCGTTTTGATCGGATCTGTGCTTGCATTATACCGAGGCAACCGATGTATGTTTCATTTTCGACCACATGAAGTTTTATCCGCCAGTGATGAACAACATAAACATAGTTATTGATACTCAAAACTGCAGACTCAAAGCTGCAGTCATTAGTTGCACGAGCTATCAATATACGCTGTCGAAAATAAGAGTTAGGGTGGGACAAGCTTTCCAGGCATGCGCGTCGAAGGCCACAGTCAGTGCTGTGCAGTAGCGCGATACAAAAGTATCGCAATAGTATTTCAGTGATGCTTTTGAGTATCTGTATTTCTTTATCGGAGCCAGGAAAGATTTCAAATTACCAGTCAGTAAAGTAATAAAAGAAATGACAGTGAGAAAGAACTTAGCAGATAGCTAAACATAAACGGAAACAAATTTAGGCAGCTTCGCCTTAGTGGTGTAAGCCTGAAAAAAGGTGCGGAGCTGGGCAGTCTTCTTTCTCTTTGGTTTTCTTTCTTTCCTTCCCTACTTTGTTTCCTGCTCTCTTTTGGAGTTGTTTCTGTGTTTTTTCTCTCTTTATTGCTATTTATTTCTCTTTTTTTTTTCTTCCTATATTTTTACCTACTTTCTCTTTCTTTCTATTTCTCGTTTGCTTCCTCTTTCAATTTTTATACGTGGTTTGTGTTTTCGTGTTCCCTTAGCCATGGTATGTCCGCAGTTTATGTCATAATCAAAGCGCTCCAAGAACAAGAGGAGACTTCTCCTTGGCGCGAGCGCGCGCTCAATATGCTACAGTTGGCTAGGCTATATGTGGTTTTGCCTGCGTTACGCCAGATGACGACGACAGCATACGACAGCCTTGCCCTCTAAAGTGCTCCGCACTTAAGGGGAGATGCGAGTCGAAAAACGCAAGTTTTTTTCAAAAAATTACATATTTTCGTTTTTATTTGCTTTCACAAGCTTAGTTTCTCTACTTTCACGACAAAAAAAACTGAAGATTGTAATTAAACTCGAAGTAGGTCAATATCGTTTTTAAAGAGCACAAGGTGGCTACTAAAAATCTAAGAAGTCCTGATTGTCTAGAGTCCCCTGGAAATTGTCACCTGGCTGCTTGCCATTGCATTTCGCATGAGGGGTTCACTAAAGTCACATGCTCAAGATAACCATGATTGCCAAGCTCTCATGATGGAATAAATCATCTTAAATGACAAATCTTTTCCGCATAGATGAGCTTTCACTTATACCTTTAAAATGCGTTTTTCTCAAGATACAGTTCTGGGCAACTTTATGAGCTTTTACATCATGTTTTCGGTACTTCTGATAGCCAGATCGGGATGAAATTTTACCCACATATTTCTTAACATGTGCAGAGTGCAAGTATCTACTTTAAAACTTGATATCACTTAATATAATTATTATTGGCCTAACATAACCAAATAGTATGGTCTGAGAATTCCAAGGCTTCTCACATTACAATTTTTCTTGTCCAGTAAAATGTCTTATATGCGCTTTCTTTATAGTTATTTGCATTCTACAGATAATGTGGAGCAATATGAGCCAATAATGGCTCAGAACGATAAACATTTACTGGCAAAAGAAGAGTCTACAAAAAGAACTATATTTTATACATTGTCGTGGCACAAAACAAAAATTGTACAACTTACTATAAAACTAATTACATATTTGAAATCAGCATAAAATCCTTTATATACAGCAAAAATTTCACTACCTTAGGCTACTGATTAACGCAACTTTTTTTTCCGAATCGCATCTCCCCTTAAAAAAAAAGTTGCGTAGCATCACAGTAAGTATTGCGTAGGAAAACTTGTAACACAGCCACAATATAGTACAATTGCGTCATTATACATTATATAACCAAGACACAAGCGTGTGACAGTGCTATAAAAAGGCAAACGTATCGAATTGAAAATCACCCATGCCAGAAGATGTTCACGAGAAAAAAAAAATAAACTACGCGCATTGAGTAGAAAAATGTTTCTTCACTGAAGGCATAAAGCGTCATGGTCTCTAAGCTAGGCAGTATTATCCGGTAGGCTGTTCTAGAGACGGATAGCGCGAGGTAATGGTGAAAAATTAAAATGATTGGGTAGCACCATATGGGCGGGTTCTTGAGACTGTTCCAGATAACGTTGTGCACACATATATGTGCCACATATTGTATCTCGAGAAAATGCTTTTATGTTGGGCAAGCTATTTGGAAAAAGTGTTTTGAAGGAAAAGTACTGAACTCCGTTTGCTTCTTGCACATGGGGATACTTGACAGACTAGGCGCTTATATAGTTAGCATCTCACTATTATTTTCTTTATTAATTGCACTCGCTATTTTTGTATCCGGAATGTTATTTTGTAATCGTAGTAGTAAATGTTATATAATAAATTCCTGACATCACCGGAAGAGCGATCACAGAGCTCCAAAGCAGGGCAACGTTCTTGAAAGTTCCTGCAGTCCACAAAAACGAAAGGTCTGCGCGAAGTCTTGTTACATGCAATCACTATAACGGCACGTTCTTTTTCCCTGGCTCCGTCACGCCTCCCGCCGGTCATGTGATGCGACTTGGACATCCACCGCCTGCTTTGTGTGCCCACATTGTTAAAGGGACCGGACAACCAATTTTTACGGTGCCTTTTTTTTTTTTTTTTTTTTTTTTTTTTTTTTTTTTTTTTTTTTTTTAGCGCAACGGAAAGCTTACCGCTCAGTGAGTCTAAACACGAAATGGCAAAGTGGAAAACGCCGCGGAACATTTGCAATCAGCATTTTTCTATCTGCAGCGAATATGAAGTCGTATGCTCACATGCTGCAAACAGTGAGCGCGAGAGCGGTTCGTGTTCGAGCGCGGTGGTTCACTGCGCATGCGTGCACTCCCGCGCGCATGCACCGCGGCTCGACTTGTTTGGTCCACTGGCGGCCGCGACGGCAGCGCCGCTTCTCACCGCGCAACTCCTTGTACGTCGTAAGCGGCAGAGAATTGAGCGGTTCTGGATAATAATATACATACTCTAATTTTGAGGACTGGCGCGCATGACAGCATCACACTACGCGACTACGTACAGCAAAGTATTCGACTCCATATTCCATAACACAGCTTCAAGGCTCTTCCGCTAGGCTGCGCGACATAACGGTTTTTGTTACTTTTAAGCACGATTTAAAAATATAAATCTTAGTCACAACACGAAAAGAATGCTGGAATCTGTCACTATATTTTCATAGCCGTTTCATTTCTACAAGGATCTAATCACACGTTCTGGCCAGTTGTTGGTCTCTTTAACGTCTGAAGTTTCGTTGTGTTCCGCTATAGGGTGCACGAGCTACATGATAGTGCCGTAACATGGTTGGAATGTGCAGAAATAGCATAGGTTCATTAAACAGGGTGTGGGACGAAGTATATTCACTGGACGATATATCTGGCTAGAAAAAAGACAGTTACGAATCCCTTACCTGATTATGTCCCCTTACCATGAACCATTTGTATACAATGAGTAAGCGTCGAGAACCGTTATTCGCGCCTTTATTACCAAACTGGAACGAACCTCAAAAACAGATAGAAATCTCTTCCATTTACCTCCTGCCCGTCCTACCCGCGTGGTCCAAAGGCACCTTCAACCGGTCCATCGTTAGCGAGGCTTACACCATTAGAATATTTAAAAGAAAACAAGACTACCGTACAAACCGTTCATAACATACACTGCTGAAATCTGCAAAGAGAAGCCCTCAAAGAAGAGTTTCATAGATTATGCATTGGAGAATGGCACGACGTTCGGGAACAACAGAAATGAGTCGATGAGCTAGAAAACTATGTCCATTCTGCAGAAGTCCACAGAGACCTCCTCGGCAAAGCAGATCTGATGTGAAAAATGAACGCAACTTTTTCTCAGTTGACTGGTGTTCGTTAGTGACTCGAGTGATTTGCTTGAACTATGCTATTTCTAGCACAGCTCGTTTTGTTGTCATCAAGTATGTCGATTTCGGTGTCCAGTGCTTGCTACAGTTCGCTGTGAAGTAGTGTACTTTTTTGTTGCTGATACCTGCAATAATGCGGTCATTATTACCAATTACGTACTTTGCGAACCCCCTCCCCCTAAGTAATCTCTTAATGACGCTAAAGGTTCTGTATAAATGAATAAATAAACTGCGAATTTCAAAGCACTGAAACTTTATTTACAACATTATGCTGCACTTAAAGAATGTCTTTGGGGATTATGAGAACCCGAAAAATAAAAAAAAAGAGTATTGCGGTATCTGTATTCCAGAATACTTTTTTCGTCTTTTCGCGAAAGTATCTCTGAAATATCCCGTAATTTCAGAGGCAAGTTTACCTCGGTATGTGCGTCTTAGGCTTCCATATTTCAATATCTGTATTGCGGAATGCTTTTCCAAGTATCTCTGCCCAGCCCTGGCCACAGTTTAGCGCGAGCTCAAACATTTAGCGTGGCACAGCGCGAGTGCCAATTGCAGAGGGATTTGCGAGGAGAACCGTTCGGTGACGTCTCCGGTCCGGACCTGGAAGCTCCATCTGCGAGTCCGCAAAGAGGGGAACACCTTACTTCAACCAGCTATCGAATCAACATCGCCAGTAAACGACAGCGGGCGTACACTACCCGTACATCTTCGATAAAGGGGGGACGGATGTACTAGCAAGTAAACATGTCCTTGCAAGTACAGATTGTACCTCCCGCGTGTCCGTTACGCATTCCACATTCCATCCGCGCAAGGAAAGTTATAACCCCTCAATGCATGGCCAACTTGGACCAAGTTTATGCATCGCAAATCCTTCCGGCCAGCCAGCCACCGAGAGTGCCGGCGCCGGAATGTCACGCAACCTCCCACAGCCGTCTCCGATAGCGACAACCTCCCAGGCGTCTGCGTCGAACGTTCTCCACGAACGGCCACAGACCTGGTGAAGGGAATACGAGTTAGGCGACGTACATATATCTGCTCGAATTATCGGACGAACCGCTAAGTACGGAAGTAGTTCCCGAATTAAGAAACAAGAAAAGCGCCATGTTAAGCTTGCAAAGTCTGCACTTTTAACCAGCATATCTACTTTACCTCCGATTTCTTCCCTTATACTCTGGACATTCGCTCTTGCATTCTTGCTCAATCAGCAACTTTTGTTCATTTCGTTCCATTGAGGACTTTCCCTCGCGGCACTATATATTCGCCAAAAGGGAGAGAGCGGCCCTTTCACGTGTGGCGTCACCTGCGGAATTTCGCTGCCACATAACGCGCGTGCTTGCTGCTCGAATGCTGACTGAAGAGAGGGGGGAAAATCAACTTCAAGCTGCCCATTTTGTCCTACGCCGGTGCGGGAAGCAGACCTGAACCACCTCCCATGGACATGTCCTGGGCTTCAAGCGGCTCGTCGACGCCATCTGCGGCGTGCGGGACTCCAGCACACCAGGCCGCCTGACTTGCAGCGATGGATATACGGTCCGAACCATAGGTCCCTCCTGGACTTCATGGAAGGAAACGCAGCTACACAGTTTTGTGTAATATGTATTGATGCCGTAGGGTGAACTCACGCAATATAAAAAAAAACAGCCAGGTCCGCTTAGCAGACACTGATGAAACAGCAAAGCTGGTGGCTTGCAGTGGGGTTGGGTGAGGTGGGAATGACGTGGCATAAAGTGGGTGACTGAATTGGGATGAGTGGCGGGAGCAGCAGTGGGCGTAGTTGTGAGTTGTGGGAGTATAGTGATTAGTGGGAGTGGTGAGAGGAGGGTCACATATCGGCAGTGGATCATGCAAAGGCACCCTCTGTCTCCGTCAGAATTTACGCACTTCAATATAATAATAATAATATCTGGGGTTTAACGTCCCAAAACCAAGATATGATTATGAGAGACGCCGTAGTGGAGGGCTCCGGAAATTTGGACCATCTGGTGTTCTTTAACGTGCACTGACATGGCACAGTACACGGGCCTCTGCCATTTCGCCTCCATCGAAATGCGACCTTTGGGTCAGCAGCCGAGCACCGTATCCACAATTTACGCACTTCGTGTTTTAACAAAGTAGAAAGGCTTCTTGAAAACGCTATATTGGAGAATGATTTTTCTAACATCCTTGACAGGCAAGGGAGTCAACAGTGCACACTGCGCTCATGCATGCTTACGACGTGTAGGTTCAATAGCATCCGTTGAAAGACATTTACTCAGACTCGCAATTACGAGTGGCAGTCAATCACGAGACCATATTAGTCATTATTTTCGCAACCAACGAAGAAGCAGTTCACTTGGTTACCTTGTGTATGGTGGCTACCAACGCCGTTCGACCAACCGCGTGTCTCCGCTTTTGTCGTTCATTTTAGAAGCAAAGCTCTTCGTTTATCAGAATTGCGGCCGCTTGTCTCCGCGGCGGTGTGCTGCGCAATGGCGAAGTACTGCTCTGTGCATCACTGTACTTCGTCCGCTCGTAAAAAAGGGCGTTTCATAACTATCCTAAGGACCCGAAGCTGAAGAAGAAAGGATAGTCAAGCTCAGAATGGGAAGGCGCCCCACGCCTTCATCGACCGTGTGCAGCAAGCACTTCGCTGACAGTGACTTCTGCTACCCACCGTACGCTCCATTCTTCGGTAAGCTTGTAACCGTGTTTGAGTGCCTCGCCAGTATTTCAGCCATTTATTGCACGCAGGCTATAAGCATAGGACTTACACTACAGGTGCAGTGCCGTTCCAAAACCTGCCGCGAAGGCCCCTAGACAAGGAGCCGACGATGCGGCCTCCGAATCACCTCGCAGGTAAGCGCGTTTCGTGAGCGCAGCTGAGCGGCGTAAGGATGTATTATACAACAGCTGCATTTGGATCGTTTACGCACTGTACTACATGCGTATTTTACTCATGAAGAGAAGCACGCGCCTAGTGGACTGCTTATCATAAATTCAAGCGAGACCTGCTGCCGCTGTTTATAGTGCACATTCTATAACGGTTTTCACCTGAGGCAGTGCAGACACTTTTTTATGTCACGTGCGTGAACAGAAACCATAACTGTCAGTGTTACTGAACAGAAACCAGCTTGCCTTTGCACCGCTGCGTTCTATGTTACGTTAGACGTAGATATTGCCTCACCCTGCTTTGCACGAACAGCGAGCATTCGCCACTTCACTGACGTCGATCACGACGGAGACGTTGTGTGGCGGGTTCGCAAGGCTACTTTTTTTTTTTTTCAGGACGAGCGCCGCGACGGTGATGCGATCTCCGTTGTCGGCCTCAAATTAATAATAATATCTGGGGTTTTAACGTCCCAAAACCACGATATGATTATGAGAGACGTCCTAGTGGAGGACTCCGGAAAGTTCGACCATCTGGTGTTCTTTAACGTGCACTGACATCGCACAGTACACGGGCCTCCACCATTTCGCCTCCATCGAAATGCGACCGCCGCGGCCGGGATCCAACCCGCGACCTTCGGGTCAGCAGCCGAGCACCCTAACCGCTCCCGTTGTCGGCCTCGACCACACATTCAACAACGTGGCCTTTGTCGTGCACCGCCTCGCCCTCGATGCATACTTGTAGATGCTGGAGAAAGGCACGCTAACTGAAATATCTAAAGAAACACCCGAACTAATTCGTATCGTACGGTGGAAAGTGTAGATAACGAGCAAGAACACTCACACATAGTTTTATTTTCTTACCAGCAATGCGGTCGGTGGCATCGGCGCACTCGTCGGCCATCCGGCGGATTTCCTGGCCCTGTCGTTTGGGATTCAACTAAAACAAGTTCATAATTGCACTCGAAAACATTTGTTGCACGCGTTCGTTGACCCTCGCGAGGCTGTTCGTTCGACAAAGTTCCCGCCTGAAGCAGGCGATCCTCGTACAGGTGCCGCGGCGGCTGCAGCGCGGTTGACAGCGGAGTCCCCGCTACGACGTCACACGCGAGAGGGCGCCACTCCAAGATCTCGAGGCGGAATAGCACACTGCTGACTACTGCTGACTTCAAATTTTAATGCTGAAGCACTGCGCTTCAAAGAGATACCCGCCACAAAATGAAGCTGGATTGTCAATAGTGCAGCCAGAATTTTTAGCGGCGAAGCTCCTTAGGGTGTGGGTCTGTCCCTCTGTAGTAGTAGTAGTAGTAGTGGTAGTAGTAGTAGTAGTAGTAGTAGTAGTAGTAGTAGGTAGGTAGGTAGGTAGGTAGCCAGTGTAGTGGAATGTACCCACTCCACGCGATAAAGATGACGATGATGCAGTATAGTGGAATGTACCCACTACACGTGATAACGATGAAGCATAAGCGCGTTCCAGTATAGTGGAATGTACCCACTACACGTGATAAAGATGACGATGACGCAATATAGTGGAATGTACCCACTACACGTGATAACGATGAAGTATAAGCGCGTTCCTGTATAGTGGAATGTACCCACTACACGTGATAACGATGACGATGACGCTGATGACCATGAAGTATAAGCGCGCTCCAGACCACACATTCTCTTTCTGCCATGTATGAAAACGATCGAGCTTCGCCCAATATCATCATTCACTTCGTGGATATGTGGCGTGATTTTTTTTCGGGGAGGGTAGGGGGGAGTGGTTCCCAGCATACTTTATGTATGTTCGTGAGTGCGTTTGTATGTGTGCGTGTATTTCTGAACATGCAAAATTGAAAAACTTCGGGGGGAATTTGAACCCCCTAACTCTCCCCCCCTCTGGCTACGCCACTGTGGACTGTTCATCTTCGATCAGATTTCGTTACTTGAAGCTGTACTGCTAATGTAACTTTGTACCAATCTCGGTCTGTGCCTTCAAGAAAAAACAGCATCAGCCTTTAATGTTCCAGCTGAGTTGTTGGCCCAAAATTAATTTTGCAAGAATTATATCCATTGTAGACAAATTGTATGCAGGCACACTGGAAGTGTGATAATTTATTATTTTATTTACAACTTACCTGCGGCTTGAAGACCGAGCAAGAGGTAAAAATATTGTGTTGTTTGTTGTAGTCCATTTTTTGCTCATTCAAAATCACATAATTCACTTTTGAATGCTAACAACTCTCTACATAATGTCACTTTTTTTTTCTCGTGGGCTCCAAATATGGCGCTAAAACTTATATGGCTTGGCTACTTTTAGGTTGAGTTTTGGCTATTTTCCAAGCCTACCCAACGGCAACTTTGGTCACCGGTGAGCTTGAGGTAGGGTGGCTGGAATTCTAGCCACCCTACTTGAGGTGTCCATGAAGTGGGAGCGGTCCTTTGCTGGATGTTGATGTGAAAGTCGACTGTTAGCAGTTTCTGAACCAACCTCGTGATTCGCCGTGCCACAGACAACGTTTTGTTCCCAAATGGGAGAAATAGTGATGTCATTCATGTGCTGCGTTCCGATGAGTGTTGGGCAGGGTTGCCGCTGGTGGCTACTTCGCGCCAAATTGGCTACTTTTCACCTCGTCTGGCGACAAAAAAGAAAATCAGGTTGGCGCCATGGCTATTTTCTGGCTACCTTGAAATTCTGTTTAGGCGCATTCAGGAGCGGTTTTTCTTGATATGTGTAGATAAAATACCGAGCAAACATAATGACTACCCTTCTTTTTCAGGCATTCCTGGCGTGTCAGCAGATGCATGCGCATGTCTCCGCCCCGCCAGCAGTCTGGTGCCCATCGAGGCACTTCAACGTAACGCATGGCGGGCCTGCAAGGACGGAGTAATAAAGTCGACAAGGGCAGCCAATATGGGCTAGTTGGTTCATCGTAAACTGGCTTGTAGCATAGTGCGGAAACACACAGGGACGAAGCAGAAGTACTGGAAGAACACCAGCTTGCTTGCTTCCTTGTTTGTACCTCTGCTTTGGCTCGTACCAACTAGCGCTACGCAAGCGCCTGTGTTCGTCCAATACTCCATCTTTGTCTCTGCGTGTTTTCTGCTACAAGCCAGTTTACGAGTAATAACGCTCTTGTTATTATTCGCTTAGTCAATGTGACTAACACACGCTGTGGGAAAGGGGGGGAGGGGGGGGCTATAGGCGAAGAAATGGGCGGTTTTATGAATTTAAATAAAAATTATAAATGGGGATGTTATACAATACGACTTCTAAATCAAAAATGAAATTTGAGTGTGCCTTTCGGCTAAGTTGAAACTGACCAAGTTCAGCGCATGTTGGCAAACGGGTGGCTGGCACGCTGCGCACGCTGCCCGTCATCGATGCTGAGGCTGGCTCATGCACAGCACGTGTTCTCGTGCGAACCTGACTAAGACGCAGATCCGCCACAAAATGAAGATGGACTGGTCATCTTCAACCAGGTAGCAAGCACTACTGGAATATGGGCTGACGTTATCGCAACTTCTAATCATTTCCGGTCCGTCACTTCAAGCAGAGCCTGCTACTATGCGAATAATGTTCCATATACTGACTGGTTGGCGGAAATGTCCCAATCTTACCTTCTTTCAGGCAGTTGCTCTGCTCATTCTTCATAAACTATACGCAGGCGCACGGAACTTATCATTCGTTCATTTATTTGCGACTGGCTTTGGCTTCAAAACCAAGCAAGAGTAGAAAAAATATGCTCTTACTTCTATTTCATGGCCGATTCAAAATGATATTACTCATTGTTCAAATATCAGAACATTCTTTATAATAACGCTTTTCTATGATTTAGCGATAGGCTATGATTTAGCGATAAGACTATGTGACTTGGCTACTTTGGCTACTTTTATATCGAGTTCTGGCTCCTTTTTGAATCTACCCAACGGCAACCCTGGTGTTGGGAAAAGGCAGCGCCCTAGCAGCGCTACAGTGTACTAGAATATGTACACTGTACAGTGTACTAGTGTACTAGTACACTATAGCAGCGCCGAGCTAGGGTGGCTAGAAGGTGTGAAAACCAACCGCTCCAAGCTGGCCCCCCATTCGCGATCCCACAGCGGTGGCGCTGTTGTCGGAGGCGCTGCCAGCTTGCTCGGTGGTGTGCATGAGGTCAGAGGTGCAATCAGGAATGGATGTAAATCAAAGGACTGTGGGACGCCTCGCGTTGGGCGCTCACGGGAAGACGACGAATGATGCTGTAAAGGGCGATATGGGGTGGACAAGTTTTGAGGCGAGGGAAGCTCAGAGCATAATAAGGTTCGAAGAGAGGCTAAGGACTATGAAAGAGAGTAGACGGGCAGAGAAGGTGTTCCGTTATTTGTATAGCAAGAGCGTTGACACACAGTGTAGAAAAAGAAGTAGGAGGCTCACTAGTAAATATACGGCTGGAAGTGTAGGCGCTTTGGCAACAAAGAGCGTTAAACGAAAAGTCAGAGAGGCGGAAATGATTTACTGGATGGCAGCGATGGAGAAAAAGACCGGCTCTGAGCAACTACCAAAAGGGCAAAAATGAAATGAGGAAGGCAGGCCCATAGCCCGGAATTTTATTCGGGGGCACTCGTTGAAGGCCTTGAAAACACCTATTTTTATTATTTGTCCTCTAAAACACTCCCCTTCATCCGAATTTCGGGGAAAAGACCTCACCCCCCCCCCCCCCCCCCCCGCTACGGGCCTGGAGGGAGGCACTTTATAATAATTCAAGGGGAAGCACATTGCTGTTTGAAGCTAGATCGGGTTGCCATAGAACGCGCTGCCGTAAAGCGAGATTTAGTAAAGAAGAACAATGCATATGCTGTGGGCAAGATAAGGAAACGACGGAGCATGTTCTGATTGAATGTTTAGATATACACCCACATGTACGCTTAGGCACGAGCCTACGTGAAGCCTTGGGTTTTAGGGACGACAATAGAAAGCTGAAGACTCGCGCGATAGAGATAAGAGACGGTTAGCGTATTGCTGGCAGAAAGCTGGAGAGAAGGGACAGAAATAAATAGCGGGAAAAATAAGGGCATTCTGCCGTAAAGGGCAGAGGACTGGGCTATGAAATTTCGTTTCTTTTTCTTATAGTGAGATATATTTAATCGAAATAGACAATTAAGGCATTAGGCCAACTTAAAAAAAAAAACGAGAAAGGCGAAAAAGCTTTTTTTTTCCCTTTATTTATCGAGCCTGGTGGCACACCTGTCACCGCCCCATTGTATAGAGGACGCTCATAGCATCCATCCATCGTGCGCCGGCAATGCTCTCGCGCATCGGCGTCAGCAGGACTTTTTCTTCGGGGTGAGGGAGGAAGCGCTCGTGCGCAACCTGCTGGCTCGTGTGGGTTGGGAGGTGGGGGGGAAAGTGGCCCCTTTTGCACGCCTCCCCCTTCCCTCTCTGCCAAAGCCCGTGCACCCGCGTCGGTCGTTGCTAGATTCTCACCGCTGAAATAGCTTTATCAACGTGATAAACAACATTATGAATTAACAATGCACGTATGCCGCACTGAAAGATAACGGCTTTAGTGCGAACCTTCCGGCAGTTAACAGACCAGACCACAGGCGTGCGCAGGGGTTCCCCTTCAAGGGGGGGGGGGGGGAGGTTCGTCGCCGCCCCCCCGCCTCCCTATTATATGTCAATGTATGGGGCTGCCTTTGCGCCCTCCCCCCCCCCACCTCCCCGAGTCGCAGCTCCCCCCTCCCTATTATGTAAATGTATGAGGCTGGCATTGCGCCGCCCTCCCTGTGCGCACGCCTATGCGCCAGACAACCAGACAAAGTGAAATAGAAATAGAGCAGTGGCGAAAGGCGGGATAGTTGGTACATAACTTAAAAACTTGAAAAAATAGAGCGTTAATGCGGACTGGTTGGTACGAACTGAACTTCGGAAAAGCGGCGCTGATATTGTCGCTTCTTTCTAGTGTTAGCACTGTTTTTCCGAAAAACGAGACATAACTCGACCCTCCATAATGCAACCATTCTTCGATGAAGTGTTATTTCGAATGAGCCACTGTTTACACGTTTGGTGAAGGCAAAATGATCTTCATCTTCATAATAATTGTTGCGAATATATTTACGACTTATTTACAGCAGAGAATAGTCGAGCAGTCAAGATGGCGGCTGTTATTTTTCCGAACACCGACACGTCGTCTCTCTCTTTTTCGCACACTTCACCATAGTTATAGCTGCAACCCCGCAACATCGACCCCCGGCGGCGAAAGCGCCGACTCGGCGCTTGTTAGCAGGTGTTGGGCGAAAGGTACGGCTTCAGGCGAGCGACGTGGACGACGTTTGAAGATGTTGAGGGCACCGTAGGGTCCAGAGGGGCTATGTCATAGGTAACGTCAGTCACCTGGCGTAGCACACGGTAGGGGCCGGAGTACTTGGGCAGAAGCTTTTCGGCCAGGCCAACGTGCCGAGACGGCGACCACAGGAGAACGAGGTCACCCGGATTAAAGCGGACGTTGCGGTGGTAACTGTCGTATGTATGCTTCTGGCGGAGCTGCGAGTCCGAAAGGCGTCGATGGGCAGTCTGACGGGCCTTTTCGGCTGTGCTAATAGCATGGCGAGCATATGCGGTGGGCATGTGGGCAGGGGTGGGTACGAGCGTGTCGAACGGCAAGGTCAGTTCTCTTCCATATACAAAAGGTAGAAATGAGAATATCCAGCTGTGGCGTGGCGCGAGCTGTTGTAAGCAAAAGTTACAAAGGGTAGCGCAATGTCCCAGTCGCGATGATCAGTCGAGACATACATGGCGAGCATGTGAGTGATCGTGCGATTCAAACGTTCTGTGAGGCCGTTCGTTTCGGGATGATAGGCCGTCGTAAGCTTGTGCTTGGTTGCACAAGAACGAATGACGTCATCGATTACCTTGGATAAAAAGTAGCGACCTCGGTCTGTGATAAGTTGACGAGGAGCGCCGTGATGTAAGATGACGTCTTGTATCAAAAAAGCCGGCAGATCCCACGCACTGTGGGAATCGATATAATGCGAAGCAGCCAGGAAAGAGCAAATCATGCTTTACATAATTTGCATATCATGTTTTACATGTTAGGACCTGTCATTTATGTTCGTCATACAGTCACGTCGCGCAATACCGATTTTGGTGTAGATAAAGCTAGCGAACTGGACGCAAGCGCACCATGAGCGTGCCCGTGGCATGTAAATGACATTGTAGATGACATGCATGCCAAGATTTTCATGTTACCACCTGCCACTTATGTTCGTTATACAGTCATGTCACTCAATACCAAATTTGGTATATATCAAGCGAACGAAACGGCTGCGAGCGCGCCATGAGCGTGGAATGCAAGTCATGTCGCTCATGACATGTCATGATTTCAATATTACCACTTGTTATTTATGTTCGTCATACAGTCATGTCACTCAATACCAAATTTGGTGTATATCAAGCTAACGAAACGGCCGCGAGCGCGCCATGAGCGTGGCATGCAAGTCATGTCGCACATGACAAGTCATGAATTCCATATTACCACTTGTCATTTATGTTCCGTTCGTCATACAGTCATGTCACTCAACACCACATTTGGTGTATATCAAGCTAACGAAACGGCCGCGAGCGCGCCATGAGCGTGGCATGCAAGTCATGTCGCACATGACATGTCATGATTTCCATATTACCACTTGTCATTTATGTTCGTCATACAGTCACGTCACTGAATCCCAAATTTGTTGTATGTCAAGCTAACGAAATGGCCGCGAGCGCGCCATGAGCGTGGCATGCAAGTCATGTCGCACATGACATGTCATGATTTCCATATTACCACTTGTCATTTATGTTCGTCATACACTCACGTCACTCAATACCAAATTTGGTGTATATCAAGCTAACGGAGCGGCCGCGAGCACGCCATGAGCGTTGCATGTAAATCATGCTTTACATAATTTGCATGTCATGGTTTCCATATTACCACTTGTCATTTATGTTCGTCATACAGTCACGTCACTCAATACCAAGTTTGGTGTATATCAAGCTAACGAAACGGCCGCGAGCGCGCCATGAGCGTGGCATGTAAATCATACTTTTCATGACAAGTTAGTCATGATTTTCATCATATGACCAGCCATTTATGTTCGTCATACAGTCATGTTATGCCATACCAAATTTGGTATAAATCCCATTAACGATACGGCCAGGAGAGCACAAAGTCGTAGGCGGCTAGATAGCTAAATAGATAGATACGCTCAAAGTCGCCGAAGTTCGCTAAGAAATGCTTCGCATTTAAAAGTCGGCGACATCTGTAGCGCAGCTGCTCGGGAGGGGGTCTCGTAATGGCAAAACGGGTCGAATAATCTGTAGCCACGGCGACCCATCTGTTACCGTTCTTCGAAAGTGGGAAAGGACCCAGAAGGTCGAGGCCGACACGAAAAAAAGGCTCAGCAGGTATGTCGATAGGTTGAAGGAGGCCCGGCGGGGTGTACGGCTGGCTTTTTGCGGCGTTGGCAGGACTCGCAAGAAGTGACATAACGATGTACGGAGCGGTAGAGGCCGGGCCAGAAATAGCGTCGGCGGACACGGTCGTACGTTCTGGCAACACCAAGGTGGCCGGCCGTTGGTACATCATGTAGTTGCTGAAGTACGGTCGAGCGGAGATGAGCAGGTACTACGAGTAGTAGTTCCTGTCCCACTGGATGCATGTTCCGGCGGTATAAGATGCCGTCTATGATGACAAACATGCGAAGTGAAGAGTCCGTCGAGTCAGTATTCAGGCGGTTCATTAGATCTCGTAAGGACGCGTCACGCCGTTGCTCGTCAGCCATGTTGCCGAAGGCGGAGAGCGAGGAAATGCAGGTGGAGGGGTCATCCGTTACGAGGTCTGGAGCGTCGACGGGGTACCGAGAAAGGCAGTCGGCATCCTGGTGTAGACGGCCTGACTTTTAGACCACTGTGTACGTGAACTCCTGAAGGCGCAGAGCCCAGCGAGCTAGGCGCCCTGTTGGATCCTTGAGTGCTGAAAGCCAGCATAGAGCGTGGTGGTCTGTGGTCCATATAAATAGGGGCGGAATTTACCAACTGCCCATACAAGCGCCAGACACTCGCGCTCAGTAATAGAGCAATTGCGTTCGGCAGGGGAAAGGAGCCGGCTGGCATATGCAAGAACTCGATCACCACCGGATTGACGCTGGGCTAACACAGCGTCAATACCGTAGCCACTGGCGTCAGTGCGGACCTCGGTTGGGGCGGACGCATCGAAGTGGGCGAGGATCTGCGGTTTGGTGAGCAGTGTAATGAGGCGGGAAAAAGCACTGGCTTGGTCAGGACCCCACAAAAATGGCACATCTTTCTTTAGAAGATCAGTGAGGGGACGGGCAATATCTGCGAAGTTTCTGACGAATCGTCGGAAATAGGCCCACAAAACTCCGAACGTCTTTGACACAAGTTGGTACTGGAAAATCGAGGACGGCGCGAACTACGCAATTACGGAGAAAAAAAAAGAAAGCTTCTTCAAGCGGGGACATTAGCTGTTTTCAAAAGTTTTTAACGTTATCACGCGATTACCTTTGATAAACTCTATTGTCTCGTACGAGGTCAAATTGTGCCTTGATAGTGCGAGTAGCCGTGTCTATTTGTTCCTTGTCGTTTATTAAATGCTGAACTTGCATTACACTTGAGGTTGCGCCGTCACGGAGCCAGTATGCCATCAGATTTGTATATAAAATGAGATAGCAGTTAGTTTCATTCCGTCAACCAAATTTAATTAGCATCGCATTAAGATCAAATACACTGGCGGATGTTCTTTTCGCTTATGCCTGGGTTAAATTCTTTTAATTTGTTCTCGCCTTCTGCCTGGCTAACGAAAATGAACCCTCGATCGTGATGCAAACGAATTTGACCACATATTTTGCCAATTGCTTACATGCTCGACGAAGCCAATTTCTACAACACGCTGCTTACAGAGCTACCCTCTAAGAAATGATCGAGTAAAAAGGGCGTCTTTCTGTCCCACAACAATAATCGTCATGTATCTTGCGTTCCTTTCCTTGCATTATCGCCGCGCGCCCGGCACTTTCAGGTCACGAACGACATCCGCGTTATCAGCGTGACAGAGCATTCTTCATAGGAAAGTGGCCAGCGCCGAATTTTCAAGAAAGGAAGCGCAAGCAAGGTGGATGACGATTATTGTTGTGGGACAAAAGGACACCCTTTTTACTCGATCATTTTTTAGAGTGTACAACAAGCTGCCTACAGTCTTTGAATGCAGGCGCAATGTGCGGGAAACATGCGTCAGCCTGCTTTACATTATCTGCGTGTGAAGTTGTATAGTCACTCGGGTGGGTACAGCAGCCCTTAAATATCCAATTTTCTAGTTATCTGACTATGCATTTTGGCGATTTGTGCTGCCCGATGACAGAATGCGTTCTGTAACTATGTAACCTGCAATATGATACACAAGGTGAGCATCGCTGCGTCGCTTTGCATACTCGATGAAAATATGAAAATATAATAAAATAAAACCGAAAAAGAAAATAGAACGCTCAGATGAATGCACTTATCAAAGCAATCGTTTAGTTCTTTAAGAGCGTTACAAGGCGTTTAGTAACTCAGCTGCTCGTGTTAGTCATACACCCGCGTAAAAACTTTTGTACGGGTTCAGAAAACATTTACATTGAGTCAAAATGTGTTTTTTTTTTTTTCTTGGATGGCCGAATTTTCCTATATAGCTCCACCGGCCTTTGGGACGGCAAGTTTCCAAATTGCAAATCTGTTAGCATGCCGGCGCACGGAAAAAGTGACACCTATTCCGCACATGTTCCGTACCCCGAATCGCAGCGTCTGGCACGAAACACGGTCGCTGAGTTTTCTTGATTTCGTAGACGCCATTCCTATCAAGACACACTAACACAAGGAACTCGTAAAACCACGCGGAACGCCGACGAAGCTGACAAGCTTACGTCGGAAGTGGCCTACACTGCCGTCTCCCCCATGCTATGGCAGCGCCTCCGACTGTCGCGCTATATTTTGGCCTAGCGGAGAGATCGCGCAAGGCGGGACCTCCGGGCACGGGAAACACGGCTCGCTTTTCACACCTCCTCATTCTAGCCACCCTAGCTAAAGTGAGCTAGGGTAGCTAGGGTGGCTATTCTAGCTTCACTTTACCCTAGCGCGGCCATCGTCTCGAGTATAGTGAACCAGATAGGCGTAGTAGAACGAGGGCGGTACGAGCAATGAGGCCGTTTGCACGGAAACCGCTAGGCGGCACTTGCAAAATGAAGGAGAGTAGGTGGGCAGGGAAGGTTTTCAGGTCTCCGAGCAACCCTGTGCTCCCGCAGCATACCCGCACGGCATGCGGGGAAGGCACTACTTCCGGCCGCCATAACTACGGCCGTGTACACCGTGTGTGTCTGTGCGTGATACTAAAGCTGAGCCGTTTTTTGCCCCCGCCATCTGTTATCATGTTTAATTGCGCCGTATTTGGGTGCAGCAATCGCAAAAATTGAAGGGTGACGCGTCTGAGAACGCAAAACAGGTTAAATTTTATTCCTTGCTAACGTTATTCGAGGCCAATGTAGCCGTACTCTGGAGGTTTCGGCGAAGCGTCGTGACGAATGGCTCAGCCGTCTTCGCCGGGCTGATATTAGAAGGCTGTGTGGTGAGCGCCTGAGAGTGGTTCACCTGCGAATGGAAACACAGTTGAGTTCGAATTCTGATAGCTTTGAGTAAAAAAGGAAAGCCATCCATTTAATCAGACGCGAACGGAACACGAAAATAGAGAAATCGCAATGACACAGTAAATGCATTCAGTTTCAGTGCACTGGCAGAAACGTCTGCGGAAAGCACGGCACAGCAGAGTTTTCAACGTTGGACTGCTCATATCTACATATGCGCGGTACATTGCGGGCTAACATGAGACGCACACGGTTTTGTTTTTCTCGCTAAAGCGGCCTTCTGGCTGCTAGTTTCAGTACACTTGCATCAAAGCACAGCTGTGCTTTGATGACTTGGTCTCGTGAATAATTATACGCCCTAGAGACGACTTTTTATCGCGATTGATCAAAGCTGTGGGCGAGTCAAGTCACGTCGAAATTTCAGTCTCGTTTGCGCTCGACCGCTATCGAAAGTGCCCCGTGCAATGGTGCTTTTACGTGCATTACTTTCTAAGCGCTGTTACCAGCTTCAACCAGATTCGTAGAGCATCGCACTATCATCAAATTAATGGGTAAACTCGTCTTTCGCGCTTACAGCTGCAGTATAACTTCAAGAAGCTAAAGATGATCTTACCTTTGCGCGCACAACGACGCAGTCGTCGTGACTTCTCAGCAAGGGTTCCTGGACAAGTAATTGTGAGCTTCCAAAGAAATTCCTTGGCTTTCAGTTGTTCGCGCGTCACAAAACCTGTAGTATGCACCAAATAGTCCTTTATGTCTGAAGGTTTCACCTCAGGGACGAGTTCGATGTCAAATGCGGCTTCCTTGCTCGTCAGAATGAGTGAGTCAACGCCACCGCAGAGAGCCACTTCGTCCGTGTATCACTGTTTAGCGTCGGCTTCCAATTTCTCGGCGTACACGCCCAAGCGAGCCGAGCGCGCATCGCCCATGGCTGCAGCAGCTTCGCCAATGGTAAATGTGATACTTCAAGAGCCACACAAAACTAAAACAAGAGCAAATTGCCGGCAATAGCTTGTAGGCAGCGGACGGGAAATGGCGGAATGAATGCACATGTCGGAACCGCCGGCCTTCAATATGGGCGGCCACGTGGTTGCCAGCACAGCTGGCGCACTTTTCGCTACCACGCCCGCCAACGTGACGTCACGTGAATACAACCTAAAAAAGCGTCGACGCGCAGTGGAGAAAAAGAACTAGGGAGACTCACCAGTAAATATACGGCTGGCAGTGTGGGCGATATGGCAACAAGGAGCATTAAGCGAAAAGTCAGAGAAGCGGAGAGGACTTATTGGATGACAGCGATGGAAAAGAAGCCAGCTCTCAGTGACTACCGAAAGGGAAAAAACGAAATAAGGAGGGAGAGGTTTTATGATAATTCAAGGGGAAGCGCTTTACTGTTTGAAGCAAGGTCGGGTTGCCTTAGAACGCGTAGCTATAAAGCGAGATTATGTAACGAAGAAGAACAATGTGCATGCTGTGGGGGGAACTAAGGAAACGATGGAACATGTACTGATTGAATGTGGCGATATCCACCCAGGTATACGTGTGGGCACGAGTACATGAAGCCCTGGGTTTTAGGGACAACAATGGAAACCTGAACACGTCCGCGATAGAAATAAGTAAGAGACGGTTAGAGTATTGGTACAGTGTTCTAGTATTGGTGGCAGAAAAGTAGAGATAAAGGACAAAAAATGAAGAATGGGGAAAATAAAGGTAATTCTGCCTTAAGAGGCAGAGAGATGGACCGTGAATTTATATTTTTCTTTGCTATAATAACATAGATTTAATCAATGTAGATAAGGCATTAGGCCAACACAAAAAAAAAAGTTTTCTTTCCCTTTTCTTTTTTTTTTTTCCGAGCCTGGTGGCAGACATGTCACCGCACCGTTATAAAGGGGCGGTGACATTTTATTGTAGTCCGGAAAACCATTTCTCTACATAACTATGTTTTGCTGCGCAAGCATGCGGTTTTCTTACACCTCGTGGCTTCCACCCTGCTGCAACCAGTCGAAAATACGTCATAGTAGCCATGTTTAGCCCCAGGTGAAGTCTGGTGAAGCTTCGATCAGAAGCTTGTGTCGAAGTTGGTCGAAGTATCTTTCCAAACTGGCAACACTGCGCCGAACCACGAGTGTTGGCGACAAAGGCGGCTTTTCATTTGGACGGAAGCGGCTCGCTGACACCGCTGCTACACAAAGACTAGGCGAAGGACAACGAGTGCTCTCGGCAACATGAATTCATCTCCTGGACCCGCATTTGAGGAACCACAATCGGGGTTGACGCCGTGCAGCGCGGTCAGCATACGTGAGGAAATCAAATTGATAGTGGCTTCCCTGAAGGACTTTGCATCCTTGCATGCATATAAAACCGTCCCGCTGCTGCC
>JALIZH010003325.1:0-13773 GCA_030522465.1 Rhipicephalus appendiculatus | reverse complement strand
CCTTAATGACATCACACATAGGCGTATCTACCGGGGGGGGCAAGGGGGGCTCTAGCCCCCCCCCACTGAGAAAAAGTCGGGGGGGGCGGAGCCCCCCCCACCTTCGACAGTGGTCACTTTCGGCTGCACATTGGAAAACCATCAACTGAGGAGAAGTTTTACTTCTACACAGCAATCATTTGTGTATATAATGAAATTTGTCTTTCGCTTCTGCTGTAGAGATTGTCTTTCGCGTATCACGACCACGCATTGTAGGTTCTCTGCGGTGCGGGCCGTTTACGTCACGTTTGCGCACTGTGCGCTGCAGCATTGGAGAAAGGGCTATCGCTGAGTAGGGGCTCTATAACGTTGGAGCATTCTGTCTCAACTTTATTTTTACTCTGCCTAGCCTGAAATTTACATAATTGTCGACAAAAATACGGGCAGGAACCAGTAAACGTTTTAAGGACTGACACGCTCTTCTTGTTTCAGAATACTAATTTTCTTTGATCGGAAAGAAATAACATTACCGCTGCTCTATATCCAATTTGCTATCAGTCAATGAGTGTGCAGAAGTGTTGAGTGTTTTAGTTGGGCCGCATTGGGGGGAGCTAAGAAGAATGTTACCGCTTTATTTTCCGATTAAACTGTTCGCAATTGCTTATCATATGGTAGCTTGCAGCGATAGCGCCGGCTTGGAACAAGGCAAGGAATAAGGCAGTGGACTTCAGTACATCCAGAAGCCCAACTTTCATGCCTCGCCCGCAACTCGATCTACCGGACCAGAGAAATGGTCAACTTCTACGGTTTTCTGCAGGGGACTACGGAGACTGAATTGACAGCCGGGCTAGTTGGTCTTGTGCCATCTCGAATTGACTAGTACAAGCCAAAATACAACTGAGGCGGCAAAGAAGCACACATGCGCAGATCTGTTTATTTCTCCTCCTCCCTCTCTCTCTGCAAGGATTAGTTCACAGAGTTGAATACGCGCTCAAACAGCTCAACATCGTTATACTACAATTGAAAATATTCATTATACTCGTATGAACCCGTTTCGCCAGCTCAGCTGCTATAAGTAGCCATTGCCAATCTCATTGGCGGCCAGCCTTCCTGAACTGCATTCAGAATGAGACATTGCCCGGCTACTCCAAGTGTTTAGCTATTGTTCAGCATAGTAGTGCGCTGTTTAGCATGCACACGCCATTTTAACACCGCCAGGTTTCACAGATTTGTGACGTCGCTTATCGAGCAAGCAATTTTATTACACACCGTCATTTTTTGACAAGTGGCGAAGAACCGATGGTTAACAACGTGCCCCAATGAAAATACTGTATTCTCTTATTTTTTATGCAGTCCTGCATGACTGTTCATTACGCGATGGATCATATTGGGGTCATATGATGTATCGCGTTACGAGCAGGTGCTGTGTGCATGACCGGGAAAATTTCGACCAATAATAAACTGCTAACGACTAATGCGCATGAAAACAATGCGGGGTAGTTTAAAGTTATAATTAGCCACATTTTTTCAAAGAAAATTTGTGCTTACATCGTTTGCACAGGCTTCTGCTGTGGCAAATGCAAATGCAAATGTGGCAAATGCAAATACGATGAGGATAAAAAATGTACTACGCCCCTGATACTACAAATTCTTGCTTAATAAAAAACTTGTGGTTCAGAAGATAAAAATAATTATAATGTAATAATAGTAATGCTAACAATGCGCTACAAAGATTATTACTAGGAGCAAACAAGACAAAATATAACGTACTAAAACCAGAATATGTGAAAGAAAGTGCAGTACTAATTACGGAAAAGAGAAAGTGCAGGGGGGTCTGGCAACCTGCACGTTCGCGACTGGTAGCCAGCGTTTCACGGTGCGGTTTTCATAACCGTTTTCGTGATTATACTCTCGCTATCTTGTCCTTGTGCATTGTGTAACATCAAGGCAACTCCTGGCACCTCGTCGAGTGGTCAGCAATCCGACAGGATGCCCTGGGGGTAGCCCCGGGCCAACGAAGACTCCGAGGTGGGAATTAGGCCTAACCGCCGGCAGCAGCGGCGGACGGAACCGAGGTCAACAAGGTGCGTTCGTCTCGCGTCCGGCAGTGATTCGTCACTTGTGCGCGACAGCAATGTCAACGAACTGTGACGCAGCTTCAGTACTGACCGAAACGCAGGGCTGTGCTGAGGCAACGACTGGTGATATGGACACCAGTACACCGACGCATAATGAACCGAGTGCCTCTGGCTCTGGCAAACGCCGAATAGACGCTTCGTCTCCCGCATCTACTGCGTCGGTGGCCCCTCCGGCGTCTAAACGCAGTTGTGTTGCTCCTAACGACGACTTCTCCGCGTTCCGTGCTTCTGGGCCTGTTTATAAAGTGGCCATTAAGCCCTTAGCTTGCTTCGATGTGGCATCGTTCTCAAACCGTGCACTTAAGCGTGCATTGAATTCCTGCCTCAAGACAAGCAACTTTCAAGGGTTTGCCATCCACAAATCCACGAACACTGTATCGGTCTGGGTGCGCTCCCTCCAGGATGTGGATCGACTACGTACGCTGCAGGCTGTGTCCACGTCTGAAGAAACAACAGTACCTGTGCAGGCCTACCTGACGTCGGGTACCGACCTTCGCCGCTATGTTGTCACCGGCGTGGATATGGGTGAAAGCCCAGAGGAGTTGGTGAGGTGTCTAACTTGTGCCTCGCACCAAGTGGTGAGTGCTCGTTACATGGGAAAAGGTCGAACGTGTCTCGTCACTCTGAGGGGTCCTCCAACTGCCCCCCGAGCGCATTGTTTACTATGGATGCTTACTGCAGTTTCGTCCCTACCGGCCATCAGTAGTTCATTGCTACAGTTGTTTCCGTACTGGACATATGCGCTCCTCGTGCCCGTATGGAGTTGATTCCAATATGGCAGCGGGAGATGCACCTGCATATAAGTGTGGCTTGTGTAAATCAAATGACCATGCAATAACAGACAAGGCTTGCCCCACCAAGCAACAAGCCACGAAAGCTAAGCGGAAGGCACGCCGCAAAAACTTCAAGACAGCAAACCCAGGCGCTACTAGTGCAGTGCTCACAAAAAATCGCTTTGCACCACTAGAAGAAGAAGAAGAAGATAATGATGATCATGACACTCAATCAGAAGCTTTTCTTACGCCGCCTAATCCCCTGACATACTGCGAGACAGTAAAACAGAAACGTCCCAAAAACAAACAAGTGGCCACGCCGTCTTTGAACGAGGAAATTGACTCAGATCCTGCCTTAGCTGAGTGGATGAACGCTTGGCATCTCTGCAAGAAGAAGTCCGTCGACTGACGCAGCGTCGTGCCGCAATACGTCAACGCATCACCAAATCACCCGAACACCGCCTGAACACACAAGCGTGTGTGCCGGAGAGTCCATGCCACCAGTCTCAGCCTGTGCCTGTCTCACCTGGTGCCTTGTCGGCTACGGAACTGCTGCAGTTTGTAGCCAAACAACTGCATAACATATCAGTGGTGTTAGCAGCTAACCTTCCAAAATGACTTCCCAGGTGATCAACCAGTCTCTCCCTGGCGTTCTACAATGGAATTGCCGCGGATTGAAAACAAAGATTGGCGAGCTTCATCAGCGCATACGCATGAACAAACTGTCTGTATGGGCGTTGCTTCTACAAGAGACCAATTCATTACCACGCCTCTACGGTTTTAACGCATATGCCGACCCCTGTATCGTAGACAAGCGCTGCGGCGCTCCCGACTGTACCCCTGGAAAAGTGGCTGTGTATGTCACCAACAAACTTCCTCAGTCACCCATCCCCCTGACACATTGGTGCAATCGGTGGCAGGAAGTGGTTGCCGTGTTGGTTCGACTCCATCGCACTGACGTGATTCTGGTGTCCTGTTATGTGCGACCATACAGTGGACAGAACTCGCACATTAATCTCGGGTGGTTGCGACATCTACGGCGGACGTACTCTGGTCGACCAATATTAGTGGCGGGGGGACTTTAATGCGCCGCATATCGCATGGGGTTACCCCACTACGAGCAAAAGGGGTCAAACGGTGATGGAAGCATTCGTGGACGCACAGTTCGAGCTGCTAAATTCACCAGACTCACCAACTCGACGCCGCGACCATGCGGGTGTTCCTGCTTACTCTCCCGACCTCACTTGGTGGCTCGGCCATGCATCACCCAGGTGGAAACAAGAACCAGATTGTTGGGGTAGTGACCATTACCCCATACACGTAGGACTGCACACGGATAGACCACAAGGTTTGCGCCGTAAGTGCCATGTCACGAACTGGGATGTATTCCGCTTTAAGCTAAGTGAGTGGATATCGGCAACTGCGGTGGCCACCGGTGAAGATCCATTAGACGTCATTCGAACTATAGTGTCCAAAGCTACCGTGAGTTCCTGGGTCGACGAGTGCCGCCCCACACCTGATCTACAACTGCTACGCTTGTGGGCAGAGGGACGTCGTACAGAAAAAGCTATTTCTCGCTCCCCAGATTCTTTTGTGGATCGGTACAACCTCAACCGACTGACTGCAGTGGCTCGCAGACATGAAAAGCGTCTTCCCAGAAGCAACTGGATGCAATGGTGTGCGTCGCTTGGCCCTTCCTCTACAACTCATTCGATTTGGCGTACCTTTCAGGGCGATGGAGCGAGGTGCACGAGTACCTGATTCGGTATCCACAGCGTGTCTGGCGTCTGGGAAGGATCCTGCTCTATTTGCACCGGAGGTTGCGAAGTCCTTGTACCCAAACTTCAACAGTGCCCCAACCGCATCCCCCAAGGCCGTTCTTCATTCCGAAACAGGCGGGAGCAGTCCCACGCGCCGAAGATCTCGAAGGTATGGAGTCATCATTTACTATGGCCGAGCTGTTGGCGGCGATTGACAAGGCTAAACCTCGGACAGCTCCAGGCATTGATGGCATAACATATGAAGTGTACAAAAACATGGAAGGGCCAGCCCTTATGTGGCTTCTGGATACCATTAATAGTGTCTGGATATCGGGAGAAGTCCCAGCGTCATGGAAACATGCGGTTGTTGTAGCCATCCCCAAACAAGGCAAACCCAATGGCATTCTCGGGAACCTGCGACCAATTGCGCTCACTATAACTTTATGTAAACTCCTGGAGCGAATGGTGGCTACGCGCCTTACGTGGTGGCTGGAACACTTCAAGTGGTATCACCCCGCCCAGATCGGATTTCGGCCTCAACTTGGAACCGAGGATGGCCTAGAGTACATCTCCTCCGCGATGCTTATAGGTGGCCGCTCACACCGCGTACGAACTTTGATTGCAATGGACATACATCGAGCCTATGACAACGTCAGCCACGAAGCAATCCTTGAGGTTCTTCAATGGATTCGCTTGCCTGGTCGTCTCCGAACATTCATCAGTTCCTTTCTTGGAGAGCGCTCCTTTTCTGTCCGCATCTTGGGTAACAGCTACGGCCACTTCAACACGCGACGTGGTGTTCCACAGGGGTCTGTTCTTGCGCCAATTTTATTCAACGTTGCACTACTACCGATGGCGTGGAAGCTATCAAGCATTCCCGACTTAAAATTTCTGATGTATGCTGATGATGTGACTGTGTGGTCGACTCACTCTTCTTTGGACCATCAAGTGCGGGCACTGCAGGCAGCGCTCGATGCAACATTTTCCTGGTGCTCTTCAGTGGGACTCACACTCTCACAAGAAAAGACTACCTACATGAGCATTGCCTATAAATGGGGCCGCCGCAAGCTTGACCGAACCCCTGTTCGACTTACGCTTGATGGTCGTGTTCTCACGGAGGCGTCTACAATCCGCGTCCTTGGTGTAGACTTCTCTGCATCTGGATCGGCCTCCCTATGGCTGCGGTCTGCACGCAGAGCCGCCTCCAGCATGCTGCATCTTTTTCGTCGCATCGCTCAGCGAAGTGGAGGAGCGCGAACTCGCATCGCACGGTAACTAGTATGCTCGGTATTCCAGCCTCGATTAGTGTATCAAGCACAGTTCCAGCACTTCACGAAAGCAGAATGGGCGCGATTGGAAACTCTGAATCGTGAAGCCATTCGTGTGATCACAGGCCTTCCAAGGTTCACTCAGATTCCGACACTCCAGGCAGAAGCACAGCTCAATACGCTAGACGAGCTCATTCACCAAAGACGCAAGGCAAGGATGATAAAGCACAGCAGTGTTCCTGCGGCTGCTGCCTTAGCGCATTACATGGACCCTAAAGCCCCTTCGCTTGACCAACCTACGTTGTCAGTGCCACCATGGGATCATTGCCAAGTGACCACCAACAAGCCTCTGGGATGTATCCGTCAAGAGGTGAACGGAAACACTATCTCTAGGTGCACCCCGTTCCGCCCTTTATTTCCTGCATCTCAGACACTTGAACTACGAGCATATGTAGACGCCGGGTTGACATCGTCTATAATGCACACTTCCTTAGTGTGCCCTTCTCATCCACATGTCAACCAGACCTGCTCTTATGCGTTAGACATCCCCATCATATCCGTCCTAGCAGAGTTAGTTGCTCTCTGTGATGGTCTTGCCGCACTTCAACCGCTCGTCGAGATGCACCACCCATCAAGCCTGATCCTTTACACGGACTCGACGCAAGCTGTTCGCGTACTTCGTCGCGTTGACCGTTCTGTGGGTGTAGCAGAGCAATTTCACCGTTGCGCTTCAGCTTATCCGTGCTCAGTTCGAGTGTGTTGGATTCGCCGATCTAGTGTCCTGGCTCATGCCGCGGCAGATGCCGCTTGCCGTCCTGTAACCGTCATGTACCCCTTACCTCTGCACCTGCTGCCACCTTCTGACACTGTGGACATTCACAAAGAAAATCTTCGGCGCACCACGCGAGCTCTCATACCTCCGCGTGGTCATGACCTCCCGAGTTGACTTACTCGTCAAGAGGAGGTATCGCTCCGAAGGGTTCGCGTGGGTGCAGCTGTGACGCCTTCAATCCGCGCGAAGTGGGGCTACACCGACACAACTTCAAGCTGCCCATTTTGTCCTGCGCCTGTGCGGGAAGCAGACCTGAGCCACCTCCTATGGACATGCCCTGGGCTTCAAGCGGCTCGTCGACGCCATCTGCGGCGTGCGGGACTTCAGCACACCAGGCCGCCTGACTTGCAGCGATGGATTTACGGTCCGAACCATAGGTCCCTCCTGGACTTCATGGAGGAAACACAGCTACACAGTTTTGTGTGATATGTATTGATGCCGTAGGGCAAACTCACGCAATAAAAAAAAAGTGCAGTCACTGTTACCTACATTTAAAAAAACGAGAACATTCGTGAGCAGCTCCTAGACGTTAACGAACTTTCATTGAATGAAATTAATCTATGCTACTGGGGACGCCGCCATCGACATATTGTATTCATGCATAAACTTGTGTGGCAAATGTATAAAAAGTGTTGCTTTTAATACTGTTGCATGCATAACACATGTATCTATGGTTGTCCCAGTGTATGCTACGTAAAAGTGACTGAACATTTATTTATAATGTTATTAAACTCGGGTAACCATATTCTATCTCTGTTTATGAAAATTCACATCAAATTGAATGCAAATATGAAGTTCTGTCATCTATCTATCTATCTATCTATCTATCTATATATATATATATATATATATATATATATATATATATATATATATATATATATATATGTATATATATATATATCCAACCAAGTGAGGAAGTATTGGCCCCCCCACTCGCGAACGAGTTGGTACGCCACTGACATCACACAACCGCTCATGTCAAGTAGGCAGAGGCAGGAGAATGTACATTATTGGGTGCCACTGATCAATATGATCAATAGGCTTGGATGCTTCAAATACATTTATAAATTATGCAGAGCATGTAAACTTGGCTCCCTTCCAACACATGTATTAACATGGATACCAAGATTGCTCCGGAACCCTTTCAGTTGGGATACAACTGGCTTTGGTGGCATTTTCTGCCTTGCTTAATTTGCCAATTTCTATACTGACAGGCAAACGCTCGCCAAGGTTTCAGATCGTCTCATCAAGCAGCCCCTGACACCGTGGAAAGTGTCAGTGATGCGAGGTAAGTGAATGTACCAGTACGTAGGGCAGAATACTATTCAATAAAATTTTAGGCCAATTATCGCTAAAGCTCTTTTTCATAGTTGAAAGAACTTCAATCAGTCCAGGCGGCTTGTTTTTGTCTTCCAATGGTTCTTTGCATCATTTTAGTATGACTGGCTGGAGGACTTGCTCTAATTTTGACCATCCGTTTTTTTTATGATGACAGAATGCTTCAAGGAGAGGCTGGTGCGTCTTGGCCTGCCTGTGGACATTCTGCAGAACAGCCTGAAACGGCTCAACCATTTTGTCGTGGAGAAGTTGGCTGACATCGAAAAACTGGCCAAAAAAGTGCATCAATTAATTCATTTTATCCATATTTTGTATATGTTGATAGAGTTTACCCGGCTTTCATGTTGGTTTTATAGTCGCGCTATTGAAGTACAACCTAGTTGGCCTTGCTTATTAGGCAGTTTTAGCATTTTGCACCACTGCGCGTGCGTTATACACTAACCCTCTTGTAGGCTCCCGTTAAGTGACAGAAATAGCAGGTGACCGCAGTGAATGCTAACTTAGCGTACGCTTCTTTAGAGGTACATCAGTGCACAGTAGGCAGTGCAACGTCAGCAGAAATGAGACACAAGACGCAGCAAATCTCAATTTTGCTGTCTCTGATATGCCGTTAATTACCTATATTCATACCAAACTTTTGTGATGTTTTTGTTGATGACAAGAGATTGTGAACCTCGCCTTGCAGTTATATTATTGAGCTGCAACTCAATGTAGGCTACCTGGTAAAGCATGATTCTAAATGAATGCATTGCTTGCGGATGGCATGCTTAGCTCTGCTGGCAGTGACTGTCATTAATATTGGTTTTAGTGAAGGCTCTATTGTCAGATTTTCAATTTCCATGATGCCTTCTCTTTTTTTGCAGAACCGAAATGACTGAGCCATCAGGTTTAATGGCATAAGAGGTTCATTGAAGGATGCCAAGCACTTTGTACAGTACCATATCCAAATACACTTTATTTAAACTTCTGTGTTCATGCTGCTTGGATGGCTATAGTACACTCCTCAGGTCATTACTGACATGTAATGCCTATGCCGTGAACACCAGTCGATAAATCTGTTTGAATGTTAATTTAGTTTTAGATGCGAAGCATCTTATGCTCGGGGCTTTGTCCGTCCGCCGTCCCGCGTCCCGCGTCCGGCCACTTTCATGAAGTAGGGAAGCACCCATTATGCGAACCAGAACACTGTAGTAATATGAAGGCCGTCAACCACTACTACAGTCATCAGAGTCATGGCCGAGAGCACAGAGAGGCTGCTTAGCAATGTCTGTGGCGTCTGGTAGGTGGTATCTGTCACCCAGGTTGACCCCATTCCTTGATCTTGCTTGCATGTGTTTGGAGGGGGACTGCTGCCGTGAAATGAGAGCGGGAGATCGGGAATTTCATGAAGTAAGGAAGCACCCACTATGCGAACCAGAACATTGTAGTACAATATAAGGCCGTCAACTACCACTACAGTCAGCAGAGTCATGGCCGAGAGCACAGAGAGGCTGCATGCCTAGCAATGGCTAGGCAGGTGGTTTGTGCCGCCCAGGTTGACTCCATTCCTTGATCTTGCCCCCCATGTGTTTGGCGGGGGGAAAGTCCGTCCCTCCTTCCCGCGTCCCACACTACCACAGCGCATGCGCGTCCCCTCCTCCTCTCTATGCTCAACCCCTTTCTCTACTCTAGGAATCCTCTACTCTACGGAGCGGCGTCCCACAGAGCACGCGCGTCCTCTCCCCTCTCTCACCCCCTTTCTCTACTCTGGGAATCCTTTACTCTACGGAACCCACGTCACGCATCCCCACAGCGCATGCGCGTCCTCTCCGCCTCTCTCCTACGCTCGCCCCCTTTCTTTCCCCTAGGAATCCTGTACTCTAAGGAGCGGTTCCCGCGTCCCACAGCGCATGCGCGTCCCCTCTCTCTCGTCTCCTACGGTTCCCCCCCCGTTCTCTCCTCTAGGAATCCTCTACGGGGCTTAGTCCTTCCCGCGTCCCACACCACCACAGCGCATGTGCGTCCCCTCCCCCCTCTCTCCAACGCTCACCCCTTTCTCTACTCTAGGAATCCTCTACTCTACGGAGCGGCGCCCGCGTCTGACATCCCCACAGCGCATGCGCGTCCTCTCCCACTCTCTTCTACGCTCACCCCCCCTTTCTCTGCTGTAGAAATCCTCTACTCTACGGAGCGGCTCCCGCGTCCCACACCCCCCACAGCGCATGCGCGTCCCCTCTCTCTCCTACGGGTCCCCCCGTTCTCTCCTCTAGGAATCGTCTACGGAGCGGCGCGCACGACAGGTGGTGTGACAGCTGCATACTCCGCTGGGGATGCCACGGTAGTTCCGCGGTATGAAAATGACGGAGCGCGCGCGCCTCATTCTCTCTCTTGTGCAGCGCCCGGACCGCTGCCGCGAAATGAGAGCGGCGACGTTCCTCCCGCTCAAGCTAATTATCTCCGTCTTCTCTTATACATTCTCATTTATCCTCTCAATAAAATTCCCGCTCAAGCTAACCATCTCTCCGCTGCTTCGCATCCACACATGCTTCCCTTTAGCGGGAGATGGGGAAATTTTTTAAAACAAATTTATGCTTGTTACATAAACTGGAAAACATCATTTGACTTGCATCTTGATGAAGTATTTCAAAACTTCTTGATGAGTCTCCAATGTGATTAACTGGTAAGACACTTCAAAGCTACTGGTACTGCCAATGAGATCAATGGGCATGACCACTTAATCTAATTGGGCAAACCATTTGGATTTTGCTTGTGCTACCAATTGGTTAAGTGGGCTAGACCCATTGAACACAACTGGGAAGTCCAATTGGAGCAGAGGATTTTTCCAAATGGGTGAACTGGGTTCACCAATTGGTCTAATTGGTGAAACCATTTCTATATTTCAACTGTTACCAATTGGTTATGTTGGTCAGGCCCATTCAGAACAATTGGGTGACCAATTGGACCCATTGGATTTTGCAGTGGGTGTTCCCAAACAATTGGAAATTTCCCATTTATTCCAATTGGTTAAATTGGCTAGGCCCATTGAACACAATTGGGTTGTCCAATTGGATTAATTGGAATTTTCCAATGGGTGTCCCAAAACACAATTGGATCCAATTGGAAATTTCCAATTGGCCCAATTGGAAACTTCCAATTGGTTTGGGCAACTTTTTTTTTTTACTGGGCCTCGATGCGAACCTTAGCAATCGGAAGGTATACATTTCGCGCTTCCGCCGACTGCTTAATCCAAGTGCATTCACCTGTGAACTGCCCCGGTTTTACATACGAGGAATGGACCACGTCCACCGTTGCTGCCGAATCTCGCAGCACGCGACACCCCTTCCCGTTTACCCTCATTTCTTTAATATATGGCTCCAAAAGTTGCATGCTTTCAACCCCGCTGTCAACTGACAGGCAAGCAACCTTTGGCTCCTCGCAGAACGCAGCCATATGACCTGGCTTGTGGCAATTATAACACACTAGTGGTCGCCTCTTTTCAAAAGCACTCTTTTTGTGCTGTTCTCGAGCCAGATTGGCTTCTTTCGCCTCATCCCCTTTCGCTAAGGGTTCGGCGTTGTGCGCTTGATTCTCTTGGACGGACTGTCCATTCCACCCAGTTGCCCTCTTACTCTCGCACTCCCGCTGGTGAATCTCCTTTCTATCAAGCGCACGGCGCGAGACGAACTCTTCAGCAAGCTCCGCAGCCTTCGAAACAGTGCTAACGTCCTCCCTGTCTTGCACCCAGAGCCTAACGTCTTGGGGCAAAGGACGATAAAACTGCTCGAGTCCGAAGCATTCAACCACTTTCTCTTTATCCTCGAATGCTTTAGCCTCTTTGAGCCACTCCCTTATATTAGCCATTAGCTTGTATGCAAAGTCAGCATACGACTCATCTCTCTGCTTTACCGCGTTCCGGAACTTCTGCCTGTATGCCTCCGCTGACATTCTATACCTCTTTAGCAGGTTCGACTTAACCTGGTCGTAATCATCTGCTTCCTCCTTTGTCAAGCGCGCAATTACATCGGCAGCCTCACACGGTAATAAGGTCAGCAAGCACTGCGGCCACATAACTCTGGTAACACCAGCTTTCTCGCATGTGCGCTCGAAGTTTACCAAAAACAGACCTATGTCCTCTCCGGAGCGGTAGGGTTGCATAAGGTCCTTCATTTTGAACGACTTTCGTTCTACCCCGCTGGATGCTTCACTGCCTTCTCTACTATTTCGAGCCTGGAGCATCTCGAGTTCAAGGCGCTTTAAATCAAGCTCCTTTTCCAATCGCCTGTTCTCCCTTTCTTCTGCTTCGCGTCTGAACTCCAGCTCCTTTTCCAATCGCCTATTCTCCCTCTGTTCCTCTTCGCGCTTTAACTTCTCCTTTTCCTCAATCATCTCAAGACACTCTGAGAGCTCGTCGTCATCTGCCTCAAGGTTCTCAATAGCCGCGATTATCTCTGGCTTTCTCATTTGCTCCTGGACATTCAAACCCAAACTTTTGGCTAACTCTAGCAAAAGCGGTTTTTTCAGTGCCTTTAGATTCATGGTTGCTGCAAGTGCTGCTAATTCTTCACTATTACAAAAACAACTACGTTCTCGTGCTCAGATCCACGTAGAACAGTAGGTACCGAAATTACCACCTTTTCCAACAAAACTCAAAACAAAGCCTGGTAAGATCTCAGTGAAGAAAAGTCAAGCACTCACCACACCCTGCAGCCATGATCTCGGCGGAGTCGATCCCGACGCTGGCATCACTGCCGCATCAGTTTGTTGCGGACTCGGGGCTAGCAGGATCCCACCGTATGCCATCCAGTTGTTGCGACCCGGTCCCGGCGGGTCTCATCGTTGGTAGCTGGCCTACCGCCGGTCCCCTAGCCCATCTTTAGCAGAGAGGAAGGCGCTCGCAGGGAAGTTATTTACAGACGTTTATTTACATTGAAAGTTCAACAAGAAGTGAGATTGAGAGACGAGTTACAAAAATCCCCGCCCAAGCACTCCGTACAAATGGTTAACCAGCGAAGCTGAAATGTGCGGCCCCGGTGTTTAGCAGCGAGTTCAACCCGACGCTGCACTGAAGCCTTCCACAATTATCGTTGCCAGGTTGTGGTCGAACCACAGGAGGTCACAGACGTCGCAGCCGAAGCTGGAGAAACTGTCGCCGAAAGCGGGCGTTCGCCCCGGCGAACGCGCTCCTGCAATCCTCTCGTCGACGCTGTCCTGCCGCAACGCTGCTTCTTGGGCGCGCCGTTGTTGCAAGCGTTCGACATCACGAGCTAACTCGGCGGCGTCGTTTGCAGGATGCGCCCGCCACCGGCGCTTGCATTCCCGTTTGTGATTTAGCGCGGCTTGGAAGGCGGCCGGTACGCAGTTGCTTCTTGTGCCCGGACTGCAGCATCGGCCCGGCGAATGCGAGCTCTGTCACGTTTCCACTGTCGGCGCTCTTCTAAAGTTGTCCGCTGTTCGGGAGTTCGTAGGATCCACGGCTTGCCCATCGGAGCTCCCAGCCGAAACTGATGCGCGTGTGCTCGGCTCAAGGCCACGGCTGCGACGGGGTGGACGACGTCACTCACGGCCCAGCCAATGGCGCGCGAGCTAGGGTACGACGCTCAGAACGACGTAACTGATAACACAGCCAATGGAGACGGCTCGTGACACAGATGCCGAGCGCTTTTTCGTCTTGGGCTTTTATGTCGCCGTGTTGCCAACTCTGGG